>JASDQU010815524.1:0-11256 GCA_032191745.1 Picea mariana
CCCACCTAATCCAACTGGATTATTTTGGAAGTTTTCATGTCAGCACATCTTTTTGTACCTACAAGGCCGTTTTGGGCTGCTAAAGAGTGTTTTTTTTTCTTGCTACAGTCAAATTATAAACAAAGTTAGATTTTGACAACATAATGTGTAGTTCTCAAAAATACCTTTCCATCAAGTTATCATGCACCTAAAATGAAGGTCATATGTAAAAGTTACGACCTCAAGAAGTTGAGGTACCAACTTACCCATCGTGGCCCACATAAATTTTGGCGTTTAATCTCCTAGGGTTAGGTTTTTGGATGTCTAGGGTTTTCGAATTCACGAGTAATGTTAAAAATGCCTATGGAGCCTCATTGTAATCATATTTCTCGGATAGATGCACATAGTAGCCACATCTCTTCTCAGAGATAGCTACCACCATTCGAGCAAGTTGTTTCAGTTTTGCAGTTTTATAGTTTCATCCTATTTTATTTATTCAATAAAAGTTATTGTTCATTGGATATCTACTAGTGTTCTCTGTATCTTTGTGTTATGGTATTCAATCTGTTATTCATTTCATTCTGCTCATAAATCCAGATTAGTCGTTGTATTCTCTATCGAAGTCACAAAAATGTTGTGTAACTTGCTCTTATGTTACAAAATCAATTTGACCTAGACTATAAACCAACCAAAATTTTCAATGCAATTTGATACTCATGCTCACAATGCTATTTTAAGAAAATTCTAGTCATGATAAGGAAAATACCAATGCCATATGGAGAAGTTGTTTAAATGAGTTGTTCTATTGTTTCTAGAAAGATATTTAGTTGTCATTTTTGTTTCTAGCTATTGGATGTGTGTAGGCTACAGTGAGAAAAAACCTTTCTCATCAGGAAAAGAAGAAAGGTCCATGTGTAGGGTAGAGGACTGGGGCTCAGTACCCTATAGAAGACAAATAGATTCCATGCAAAACTCATAGAGAGCTCTGAGATAGAGACATGAAAGATAATTCCACACAAGGTCTGTGTTGGTGAAGTGAGTGGGATATAAGTCTATAAGTCCATCTATTACAGATCAAAATTGGTTGTTGCTTTACTATAGTGTGTATCCCAAATAATCCTCCATTGGTGGTCACCTTGAGGTACACAAAGTTGACCTAGCTTGTACAAAAAATTGTCCTTCGAGTGGTATTTAATTCCAATCGAATGACCTATCTAGACCTATTGGTATATTAATGAAAAATCAATGTTTTCTTCATACATTCAAGCCCAAGTAAATGTGTCATAACCATGCATACTTAACACTGTGAGAAGTGAAGCAATTGGAGATCAATTGAGGCAACTGGATTTTGCATTGGATTTGTCTTTCTTATGCTTAGTTGTGAACTGAAATTATTGCAGGTAACTAATCCACTTAATTCATATTGTCATCTGCATCTTAGGCTGTGAAGGAGTGAACTATAGAGGATTTTGGTCTATGTGGATGACATTTTATTTTCCTAAAATGTAGTGTATCCATTTCTTAAGTGTTTGTACAATGGCATATAGTTCCCTTTCATAAGTTGAAGACTTATGAAAAATATTAGTTAATGTTTATGAACGGAAATTTATTAGGTGACCAACTTAAGTGGTCATGCCTCCCATAGCATAGTTTGATATCTGAGTCTCTATTTGAAATGGATCAATGCTAATCAATCAGAGTGAACACTGGAGTTGTACAAATCTTGTCCTTAAGTTGTCCAAAATATTTTTTTTATGATTTTGTCCAATTAAATGTTATCTTTGCACCTCCCTTCACTAATTGATTCATTGATGAAGAACTGCGGTTGAATCCTAACACCAATATATGATAAAAAGTTTATAATACAAGGAAAATCCTTAGCTTATGAATGTCTCTAGGAATGGAGAAATCCTTGATGAATCAATTTTTTTCTTGGTTGACTCAATTGCATGTAATGTCGATCATGTAACCCAAATAGGTAATACTCTTCATTGGAAAAAAAAGTACTTCACCAACTTTATGCAAATTTTATGTTGTCTTAGAGTGTTAAGAACTTGTTAAAGATTCTACAGATACTATTTCCATGATCTATTGTAAATCAATATGCCATCTAGGTAGACAATGGCACATTTCCTTGAAAAAGGTCAAAGATCATCCATATACCTCATAAAAGTAGAAATTGTATTGGTTAGAGAAAAAAACATGACTATCCATTCAAAAAAAACCTTCCTTGGTCTTGAAATAAATTTTCCAAACATTTGAGGACTCTATAGGGATTTTATGATATCCTGACTTTAGGTCAAGTTTGGTAGAGAACTTAGCATCCTTTAAAAAATCAATTAAATCATTTGTTCTTGGGAGAGGATACTTATTCTTCACTGGAATCTTATGGAAACCCTTATAGTTGATCCTCATATGGAAATGTCCCATATTTCTTAGGAACTAAGATAACTACTCACTACTACATGAAGAGGAGCTAGGTTGAATATGCACTTTATCGATTCACTCTTGATTTTTTTAAGGATCTCTACATCTACTAAAGTATATCTTTTGTAAATAGATGTATTTCGTAATGAATAACCTGGAACAAGATGTATGGAGTGTCTTACCTAGTAATATAGAGGTACTCCAACTAAATCTTTGACCACATATTGGCATTCTTCAATTTCTCTATTGACTTGTTGTTGCTATAGTTGAGAGTTGTGGTTAGAAGGAAGTAAACTAGTTGTTGTGATTATCTAGGAATGTTGAGATTTAATCATCAACAACATGACTTTTTTAGCATGGTTGATCAACTTTATGGCTTGATTAGATGAAATTAATGAGAATGTAGACTTGGGTTGACATTCAAGAACACCACACCATTGATTCTTGATGTTTACAATCACCATCTATGGTCGATACTCTCAACTCTCATGTTTGTCCCATAACTGTGGTTTTCCAAATAGTACATCAAATAATGAGAGTGGTGCTACATCACAAAGCACTTCATCCTTGAAATGATTGATAAAGTAGGAAATATTACAGTATTGAGCAATTTTGAGTTATTATCCTTATTTCATCAAATTGATGTTGTAATGTTGTGGATGTGGCATTGTAACAAGACCCAAATTTATTTTGACTACCATTTTCCACCATTAGATGCAATTTCTTCAGACACAATTATTTTTTTTTCATGTGGCTCAAGGCACTAGATATTGGTTCTTGCTACATCCACAGAACCCCCCCCCCCGAAATCCGTGAAACAATGTAGGGAAGTAGAGTATTGTCGGAATATTGGGGGCTCGACAATAAGAGCATCTTATAGACCCATTTAAGGACACAACTTGTCACTCACAAGTAATTGAACCTAGGTGGGGAGGGTAATAATCATTCCTCCTAACCACCCAAGCTACATCCAATGGACATACACAAAGTTATTTTGATTACCATTGTCCACAATAAAATGAAATAGGTTCTCTTTCACCCATATATGTGTATGAAATAACCTTTCTCTTTCCTCTTCATCGATGCTCAATTTTGTGAGGACTGTCGAGGAGGATGTAAGTAGAGTCTATGCTTGTAGATAAGATTCCATGACAAAATTTCCTCTATCATCACTTTGATGTGACACTAAATCTTTGTTGTAATAAAACATCTATGCCAAGAATGTCTTGTAAGTATTTCATTTAGATACATCATGGAAAGTTGAAGTGTGGTAATCACACTTTTTTTCCTTGAGAGGATCAATGTGTCTTCACTAAGAATTCCATTTCTTGAAAGGATGCTTTCCAGTGTCTTCTTTCTGTGGATTACTCTATTGAGTAGGTTGTTTTATATTTTCAAGTACAATAGGTGAATAATGTTTCTTGTCGAAAGGTTGATTAGTTTATTTGGTTGAGAAGCATAATTTCTCTTTAAATTATCCTCAATGATCTTGATAATGTAATGGTATGCTTCTGAAATATTCTCAATAGTAAGGAAATCCATCCCTTGTTGGATATAAGGAATAAACCACTTATGTATTTGAATACAACTAACTTTTCTTTCACCCGAATTCGAAGTCGAGCCACTATACATATTGATCTTTGCATTGCATTAACTACTACCATTTCTTAAACTATTTTTCCATGTACATGGTCGAGGAATTTCTTCCATGTGCTAATGGGGTCAACTAGTTCATCACGTTTAGATGAAATATTTTCCCACCAACAATGTACATAAGTGAACATTTTGAAGGATGTTATGGTGGTCATCTTAGCCTCAAAAATATTTTGACAGAAAAGTAGGACTCAAGTTGTTGTATCCAATTATTTATTGCTTTTGTATCAATCATTTCTTCTAGATTAGAATGACTAGATTACCTAGAAGGGGCTAACCATTTTGAAGGTAGTTCCTATCGAATATCTAGTTGAAGTCAATCCCAATGAACTAGTGAGTTGAATAAGGGTTTCATTAAAATTATCATACATCTATGAATCTTTCTGTCAATTTAATGTTCATTCTATGAGTTGCTCAGTGTCACTAGAAATGTTAAGTTTTCTCTCTTTCATATCCCATCCTAGGTATAAGGTTTCAAGAAGATAAATACCAAGTAGTTAAATGTAAGTGTAAGTTAAACAACTGCATCTTTGAGCATGTATGAATAGGCATATGGTTACTAACTACACAAATGGTGTTTAGCAAGGACAAAGTGATGTCAGAATTTGATAAGAAAGACATTATCATAAATTGTCGTATGATAGATTTGCATCGCTTATGTGTGGACAAGGGACAACAAATTTGACTAAAGTAATTGTGATCTATTATGGTGAAAGCATGTAAAATGATACACTTTCTTGGAAACCAAATGAAAAAGAAATCAAATGTACTTGAATTAAACCAATAAACAATAAGTTTATGAATATGTAAGCCAAGAACTGATAATGGATCAACTCAAGAGGTAAAAACTCATATGTATTGATTAGTGGCCTTTATAAGTTAGTCTTCAAAGTCAGCAAACAACAACCTCTAATGGAGGTGAACCGAGTCAACAAAATCATATACAATAATAGAGAGGGATATATGGGTCATACTAAGTAGAACCCTTTTCTCTTAGATCTGACATATATTTATATAAGTTCTAAGTGATGCTTGGATTCTCAATCCAATGCATTTTAGTTACAAGAATAAATGGAGAAGACCAATTGTCATCTTTTGAGTTGTCAACTAGAAGAAACATGTGCTACCATAACGATGGAATTTTCCTAGGTGCTTCTTGATTGTTTAGAATGTCGTCTAATATGTATGACGATTGTTCCTTGCCAAAGGATGCATAATTCAATTGGGGTTCAACTAGATAGATGAAAAAAAAAATTCACAAGTCAATTCCCTACCATTCCATTCTCGGAATGGATCAATCAACAATCCTAAAATCCCTATAGGGTTTAATATTTGAATCCTTGAGTGAATTGTGTTGCCCATATTCATAAGAATTGAACCAAAACTCTTTGTGGAAGGAAATAAAAAGTGAATATCTAGATGATTGTTATGTAGGATGACTATAGATACATGTCTAAAAAGTTGGGAGTCTGTCTAATAACTGTGTCTTTATTTTTGTAACCCCTTTGACTTGGAAGAATCTTACAAGACATAATACAATGTAAAAGTGTTTAATCCTCATTCAATCTAGTTTGCATTAAATCATTCAGATTTTTGGCAAGATGCTCTCCTAAAATATTAATCCAAGTTTTCTTTTAGCAATTGAATCAGCCATCAATGGAAATAAATTTCATAGTAATAGAAATGCTATATAGGGCTTCCAATTTGCATATCATTGCTAAAAAATTTATTACTATAGATGACCATTTCATTAACTTTGGATTAATACAAATAATCTGGACAAGAAAATTATGAATTTGTGTTCAAAAGTATGAATATTGATGTTTCTAAATTGAAAATTTGGAATCTAAAGGTGTGAATATTGGTTTTGAAAGTATGAATTTCACACTTTGGAAACATTGATTTCAACCTATGTATAAAGGGGCTTAAACTGAAACTAGTCCAAATTTAATGAAATGGTTCATAAATCCTTTGCAATTTCTCAATGAAATGAAAATATTTTCATTTATCTTAGCTTTGATTGTTAACAATGAAGATATTAATCAGGGGAGGCAAGTTTGGGAGGGATAGTGTACAACCCTAGAGGAAAAAGAATGTTATGCTACTCTTGTAATCTAGGCGTAACCACCAACAACCTGACAGAGGCTTATGCGTTGTATCACGGAGCTCTCCTAGCTCAGGATCGTCAACTCAGCCACATAATTGTAATAGGGGACTCCAAGAATATAATTCGACATTTTGTTACAAGAACAGACGCAAAGAATTCAAACTTGAAAAGAATCATTGAAAGGACCAGAGAAACCCTATCCACCATTCACTCCTCCTTCTACCATGTCCCACACTCAAACAATAGGATATCGGATGAGCAGGAAAACCTAGCAATTGGAATGGGCCTAGTTCATATGGAAATGTTGGGAAGGCCCCTTTTCTTAGCCCCCTCTAATGCATCATCTCTCTCCCATAAGCGCTCCACTTGCCGCCACTATCCACGCGATGCTTCAGCTGAACACATTAAGTGGTAAGTCGAGTGTCATGCTTGGGGAGACATTTTACCTATGCAACCTATGGCCCGTGGGAGCCTGTACATATTAGGACTGAACTATGGATATCCTAGATCACAAGGTGCTCCTCCTTCATGGGAACCTGTCGTACCCATCGCTCCATGCCCACTCTATAGCCTACAACATCACCTCCAACTTAACTCTACTTGAGGTGAAGGCCTTTGAAAGGATTTCATCCATGATTCACTACAAGCGAATGTTGATAGTACATGTCGCATCAACGCTTGAACGTCACTCCAATTTTGAGTTTTCATAACTTACATCCATCCAACATATAGCCATAAGAGGTAAATTGGATGGCCAATGCCCGATTCATTGTCACAGCTAGCCACAACAGTACCCGTCAGCGTGGAATTTCATTTGGGAAGGGAAGTTAAAGTGCATAAGCAACTTGATAATTCACCATTGCTTTAGCAGCAGAGGTATAACAATTGATAAAATTGTGATCAACAACCTCACAGGGAGTAGCACAGAGAAAGGAAATTTTAGAGACTACAGTAGGGGATGCACCAGAGGTAGCTTGGTTAGTGGAAACAACGACAGGCACACCATTGTCCGAGGAAGCTCCAGCAGTGGTGAAGACAGAGGAAGCATAAACATAGACAGTGTAGACAGAGATAGCATTAGAGGCAACCACAACTGAGGTAAAACTAAATACAACAACATCAAATTTAGCACCAACCCCGACCGATCCAAAGGAAACACCAGTAATTGGAGGAGAGTATTCATAGTTAGTCTAGTTGCAAAAATGGCACAGCACCCAGCTCATGAAAGACCGAAGGATGAATTGGTGGAAGATAACTTCTCCACCACCCAACAACTAACACTACACTTGGATTCTCATAGCTCCACACTCACCTTCATTGTGGACACACTAGCTCAACATCGCACCTTAATAAATCAGTTACAAAATGAAGTCAAATTCCTCATATGCCAAGGGGAGCGCATGGAAGCAAATATGGAATCCAGGCCATCCAACTCTTCAGCGCAAAGACAGAACAAGGAGACATGAAACAGGGCGAACCCAATTCTTCCTGATCTGAATGTACCACTCGAGCTCCCACCAAAGGAAGACAAAGCTTAAGAAGATCAGTAAGGCACTTCAAAATTATGTAAAAATGGCATAAATAAATTTTTCCGAAAGATAGTTCTAAGATAGAATTGAAAAGATTAGATATCAACGAAGTAGGATCATTGTCAGACTCATTTTTGTAATCTTTTGATGGAAATTTGGTTGCTGTTATCCTCTATCAACACCCTCTTTTGTACTATGCGACCTCGGTCGTGCCTTTAATATATATAATTTTTCAGTTTTTGTTAAAAAAATAAAAATGAAGGCATTAATAAATCTCGAATCAATAATTTGAATAATTGCATGAACAGATTGACACCTATTATGACACATCAATTTTAACCACTCATCTATTAATTCCTAATAGAGAACCTAGCTTCTCTCAATGCATTGATGTTGCAACCTATATTAAAACATGTTTTGATCATTTTTTTATCTATTGTTGATCCATAAGAAACTTTAACTTGAAGGGATTGAGTAAGGTTAGATGAATGGAACAATAATTGCTCATGCCACCACATCTATGACCACCAAAAAGAATGGGACTCCAAGGACCAAGCATTGAGGGATCTATTATTGATGTGATGATATGGGCCTATGAATTAGTCCTTCACTATTAACTACCTTATTTGGATTAGTAACCTGAGCCTCTTAATCATCTCATCTCTTCAAGCCTTTCTCTTACAAAATATACCTCCTAATGCAACATTCATTTTCTAAGAAATACATAGAGCCCTTGAAAGACTCATAAAAGGCATTGTGAACACAAGTTTTACAAGGATTGAAGACATAGTTGTTGAAGCTTCCATGTGACCATAAATGAAAATTTAGGTAGTTTTCATTCTTAGTTTGCAAAGTTCTGGTTCAATCATAAACACAAGATACTGAAACTATCCATAGAGATCTTAAAATCCTCAAATAATTCCAAGAATTCCCCACATAGGTCAAACCTTCATCATATATAGCACCCAACTAAGCTTACTAGGGAAAGAGAGAATTAGGTATCGACTAAAAAGAGACTCCAATCCAATCATCTATGTATTGAACATAACCATGAATTTTCTATATTGGCATAGAGGTAGTCCCTATAATAAACATCTATAAAGTAGATGTGATGTCCAAGAGACAGGTTTTGCACACATATTATCTAGATGTTGATGTAGGAACTATTTTGTGCAAGAAATCCTTATCTCAATTACATGTTCTTTATGGTATTCAATCAAACATGCACACGGTCTTATACATTTGGTAAAAAATGCACTATATATTATACATTTTGGTTAAAAGAATAGAGGTAGTCCCTATAATAAACATCTATAAAGTAGGTGTGATGTCCAAGAGACATGTTTTGCACACATTTTATCTAGATGTTGATGTAGGAACTATTTTGTGCAAAAAATCCTTATCTCAATTACATGTTCTTTATGGTATTCAATCAAACATGCATATGGTCTTATACCTTTGGTAAAAAATGCATTATGTATTATACATTTTGGTTAAAAGCATAGAAGTAGTCCCTATAATAAACATCTATAAAGTAGATGTGATGTCCAAGAGACATGTTTTACACACATATTACCTAGATGTAAATCCTTATCTCAATTACATGTTCTTTATGGTATTCAATCAAACATGCACATGGTCTTATACATTTGGTAAAAAAATGCATTATGTATTATACATTTTAGTTAAGTACGTTAAATATATACTATGTATTGTATATTATTTTACTATATATGATATTTTACATTTTGATTAAATACACATTGAATATTAAACCAAAAATTATATGAAATTTTTTAATGAAATAACACATGGTTCACCTGCAACATTTTCAAAAACATGCACCATCGTATAGGGTAAGGTGGTGAAATTAGTCAACATACGTTGTGATCTTGAAACCTGGGGAGGAAATGAGGAAGGGAGATTTTCCCTCAAAACCTCCATCTCTTAAGAGGATTAAGACTATAACTCATCTTAAAATCTGAAGAGCCCTGAAATTTCAAGGTTAGGTTCGTTCAATGATTAACATGCGACACCTAGTACATCAAACTAAAGAAATGAATGGAAGTTACACTATTTCATAATTCAAAACTCATCTATTAAATTATGAAATATTGGATCACAAGAATTGGTTAGTGCGTGCACCTACGCCTGCTTAGGTAATCCACGCGCAATCCAATGACATTCAAAGTTGAATTCCGATCCCTTCATCATTGAAGTGTGACCAATGTAGTAGTTTAAATTTTATATATATTTTTTTAATTTTGTGGCATATGTTTTTATCAATTTTGTTTTGGTGAGAAATTGTTAGAATTATTTCAATTATATTTAGATGGTATAGTGTTTTAAGAGTTTTGAGGAAATTGAATCTATTTATATTTATATGTTGAAAAATATAAATTAAATAAAATAAAATAATGTTTTCAAGAGATTTATATCACATGATAAATATTAGAAAAGGTGTTGTTTAGTGGGTCATATAAATTTGCACGAAATTATTTGTTTTTGTTATTTAAAATCCAGTTTTGAATGTAGAAATGAAGACATCATGATGAAAAACTTTTAGGACATTCGAATTATACAGAAATAAGCACTCAATTCTGGAGATCTAATAATTTCTTGCTAAATTTCATACAAATGTTCTTGAGAAAAATAACCAAAAAAATATTCATTTTGAAAAATGTTTAAACTACAACACCATGAATAAAACATTTATGCAGATAACAAATTAGCTATAAAAAATGAATATTGTTTTTTTTTATAAATTTACAATATTTATTTAGATATTTTATTAGTACAATATCCAAATATTGAGGTAAAGATATTGGTAGTAAGGGGTATAGTTCTACTTCTACTTGTGCTTCTACTTCTACTTCTAGTATAAAAATTGATCATATATTAATTTGTTTCCTTCTATTTAAATTAAAGAAATTGAGTTTTTTATCGATCAAAAATAGATTCAAGTTATATGCCAAAAATCAAAAAAAAATCAACTAAGTCAATATCTTTTAATCATTAATCATTGACAATTACAATAAAATTATATATTTTTAATAACATATAACTTTAATATCATATATATAATTAAATAACATCTCTCATACTAAACACGATTCAGATTGGTTAAGCCCTTCTTCATTACGTCGAAAGGTGTATATCTATTGATAATGGGCACAATTAATCACCTTTTAATCTAAAATTCTAATCTTATGGCTAACAATTGAAGATGCTGGCATATTCTTAGTCGTACTCTCTAATCAATGGATGAAATTTAATGCTCATAACTTCCTTGCATTTTTGAATACTTCTGTTGCCTTGTTTACTTTTTCACATTTACTTAATATGATTAAAAAATTACTTTTCTAACCATTGATTAACAGGTTAACTGATTAAAAAAAATTAATATGTATAAAACTTTGCATTGCCACATTCCTTGAAATTAAATATTTGTTACTAGACGCAGTGGTAACTAGACGCAATGAAAACTGGACGTCATTTCAACTAACACGACAGCGTTTCAGTGACCGATACATTTCGGCGTTCTCCAGCCACGAGTTGGCT
>JASDQU010815524.1:11306-21705 GCA_032191745.1 Picea mariana
ATAGGGTTTAAGATTTGAATTCTTGAGTGAATTGTGTTGCCCATATTCATAAGAATTGAACCAAAACTCTTTGTGGAAGGAAATAAAAAGTGAATATCTATATAATTGTTTTGTAGGATGACTATAGATACGTGTCTAAAAAGTTGGGAGTCAGTCTAATAACTGTGTCTTTATTTAACCCCTTTGACATGGAAGAATCTTACAAGACATAATACAATGTAAACGTGTCTAATCCTCATTCAATCTAGTTTGCATTAAATCATTTAGATTTTTGGCAAGATGCTCTCCTAAAATATTAATCCAAGATTTCTTTTAGCAACTAAATCAACCATCAATGGAAAATAAATTTCATAGTAATAGAAATATCATATAGGGCTTCCAATTTGCATATCATTACTTTTTTATTGTTATAGATGACCATTTCATTAACTTTGGATTAATACAAAGAATCCGGACAAGAAAATTATGAATTTGTGTTCAAAAGTATGAGTATTGATGTTTCTAAATTGAAAATTTGGAATCTAATGGTGTGAATATTGGTTTTGAAAGTGTGAATTTCACACTTTGGAAACATTGATTTCAACCTATGTATAAAGGGGCTTAAACTGAAACTAGTCCAAATTTAATGAAATGGTTCATAAAGCCTTTGCAATTTCTCAATGAAATGAAAATATTTTCATTTATCTTAGCTTTGATTGTTAACAATGAAGGTATTAATCAGGGGAGGCAGGTATGGGAGGGATATTGTACAACCCTAGAGGACAAAGAATGCTATGCTACTCTTGTAATCTAGGTGTAACCACCAGCAACCTGACAGAGGCTTATGCATTGTATCAAGGAGCTCTCCTAGCTCAAGATCGTCAACTCAGCCACATAATTGTAATAGGGGACTCCAAGAATATAATCTGACATTTTGTTACAAGAACAGACCCAAAGAATTCAAACTTGAATAGAATCATTGAAAGGACCAGAGAAATCCTATCCACCATTCACTCCTCCTTCTACCATGTCCCACGCTCAAACAATAGGATATCGGATGAGCAGGGAAACCTAGCAATTGGAATGGGCCCAGTTCATATGGAAGTGCTAGGAAGGCCCCTTTTCTTAGCCCCCACTTATGCCTCAACTCTCTCCCATAAGTGCTCCACCTGGCACCACTATCCACGCGACACTTCATGTGAACACATTAAGTGGTAAGTCGAGTGTCATGCTTGGGGAGACGTTTTACCTGCACAACCTATGGCTCGTGGGAGCCTGTATGTAGCAGGACTGAACTATGGATATCCTGGATCACAAGGTGCTCCTCCTTCGTGGGAACCCGTCATACCCATCACTCCACGCCCACTCTATAGCCTACAACATCACCTCCACCTTAACTCCGCTTGAGGTGAAGGCCTTTGAAAGGATTTCATCCATGATTCACTGCAAGCGAATGTTGACAGTACATGTCACATGAACACTTTAATGTCACTCCAATTTTGAGTTTTCACGACTTACATCCATCCAACATATAGCGATAAGAGGTAAATTGGATGGCCAATGCTTGATTCATTGTCACAACTAGCCATAGCAGAACCCTTCAGTGTGGAATTTCATTTGGGAAGGGAAGTTAAAGTGTAGAAGCAACTTGATAATTCGCCATTACTTTAGCAGCAGAGGTATAATAATTGATAAAACTGTGATCAACAATCTCACAGGGAGTAGCACAAGGAAAGGAAATTTTAGAGACTGCAGTAGGGGATGCACCAGAGGTAGCTTGGTCAGCAAAAACAGTGACAGGCACACCATTGTCCAAGGAAGCTCCAACAACGGTGAAGACAGAGGAAGCATAGACATAGACAATGTAGATAGAGATAGCATTCGAGACAGCCACAACCGAGGTAAAACTAAAGATAGCAACATCAACTTCAACGCCAACCCCGACCAATCCAAAGGAAACACCAGTAATTGGAGGAGAGTATTCATAGTTAGTCTAGTTGCAAAAATGGCACAGCGCCCAGCTCATGAAAGACCGAAGGATGAATTGGTGGAAGATAACTTCTCCACCACCCAACAACTAACACTACACCTAAATTCTCATAGCTCCACACTCACCTTCACTATGGACACACTAGCTCAACATCGCACCTTAATAAATCAATTACAAGATGAAGTCGAATTCATCATATGCCAAGGGGAGCGCATGGAAGCAAATCTGGAATCCAGGCCATCCAACTCTTCAGCGCAAAGCCAGAATGAGGAGACATGAAGCAGGGCGGACCCAATTCTTCCTGATCTGAATGTAGCACTCGAGCCCCCACTAGAGGAAGACCAATCTTAAGAAGATCAATAAGGCACTGCAAAATTATGTAAAAAATGGCATAAATAAATATTTCCGAAAGATAGTTCTAAGATAGAATTGAAAAGATTAGATATCAACGAAGTAGGATCATTGTCGGACTCATTTTTGTAATCTTTTGATGGAAATTTGGTTGCTGGTATCCTCTACCAGCACCCTCTTTTGTACTATGCGACCTCGGTCATGCCTTTTATATATATAATTTTTTAGTTTTTGTAAAAAAAACAAAAACAATGAAGGCATTAATAAATCTCGAATCAATAATTTGAATAATTGCATGAACAGATTGACATCTATTATGATACATCAATTTTAACCACTCATCTATTAATTCCTAATAGAGAACCTAGCTTCTCTCAATGCATTGATGTTGCAACCTATATTACAACATGTTTTGATCATTTTTTAATCTATTGTTGATCCATAAGAAACTTTAACTTGAAGGGATTGAGTAAGGTTAGATGAATGGAACAATAATTGCTCATGCCACCACATCTATGACCACCAAAAAGAATGGGACTCCAAGGACCAAACATTGGGGGATCTATTATTGATGTGATGATATGGACCTATGAATTAGTCCTTCACTATTAACTACCTTATTTGGATTAGCAACTTGAGCCTCTTAATCATCTCATCTCTTCAAGCCTTTCTCTAAAAATATACCTCCTAATGCAACATCCATTTTCTAAGCAATACATAGAGCCCTTGAAATACTCATAAAAGGCATTGTGAGCACAAGTTTTACAAGGATTGAAGACAGAGTTGTTGAGGCTCCCATGTGACCATAAATGGAAATTTAGGTAGTTTTCATTCTTAGTTTGCAAAGTTCTGGTTCAATCATAAACACAAGATACTGAAACTATCCATAGAGATCTTAAAATCCTTAGATAATTCCAAGAATTCCCCACATAGGTCAAACCTTCATCATATATAGCACCCAACTAAGCTTACTAGGGAAAGAGAGAATTAGGTATTGACTAAAAAGAGACTCCAATCCAATCATCTATGTACTGAACATAACCATGAATTTTCTATACTGGCATAGAGGTAGTCCCTATAATAAACATCTATAAAGTAGATGTGATGTGCAAGAGACATGTTTTGCACACATATTATCTAGATGTTGATGTAGGAACTATTTTGTGCAAGAAATCCTTATCTTAATTACATGTTCTTTATGGTATTCAATCAAACATGCACATGGTCTTATACATTTGGTAAAAAATGCACTATATATTATACATTTTGGTTAAAAGCATAGAGGTAGTCCCTATAATAAGCATCTATAAAGTAGGTGTGATGTCCAAGAGACATGTTTTGCACACATATTATCTAGATGTTGATGTAGGAACTATTTTGTGCAAAAAATCCTTATCTCAATTAAATGTTCTTTATGATATTCAATCAAACATGCACATGGTCTTATACATTTGGTAAAAAATGCACTATGTATTATACATTTTGGTTAAAAGCATAGAAGTAGTCCCTATAATAAACATCTATAAAGTAGATGTGATGTCCAAAAGACATGTTTTGCACACATATTATCCTTATCTCAATTACATGTTCATTATGGTATTCAATCAAACATACACATGGTCTTATACATTTGGTAAAAAATGCATTTTGGTTAAATATTTTAAATACTTTAAATACATACTATGTATTGTATATTGTTGTACTATATATGATATTTTACATTTTGATTAAATACACATTGAATATTAAACCAAAAATTATATGAAATTTTTTAATGAAATAACACATGGTTAACCTGCAACATTTTCAAAAACATGCACCATCGTATATGGTAAGGTGGTGAAATTAGTCAACATACGTTGTGATCTTGAAACCTGGGGAGGAAATGAGGAAGGGAGATTTTCCCTCAAAACCTCCATCTCTTAAGAGGATTAAGACTATAACTCATCTTAAAATCTGAAGAGCCCTGAAATTTCAAGGTTAGGTTCGTTCAATGATTAACATGCGACACCTAGTACATCAAACTAAAGAAATGAATGGAAGTTACACTATTTCATAATTCAAAACTCATCTATTAAATTATGAAATATTGGATCACAAGAATTGGTTAGTGCGTGCACCTACGCCTGCTTAGGTAATCCACGCGCAATCCAATGACATTCAAAGTTGAATTCTGATCCCTTCATCATTGAAGTGTGACCAATGTAGTAGTTTAAATTATATATATATTTTTTTAATTTTGTGGCATATGTTTTTATCAATTTTGTTTTGGTGAGAAATTGTTAGAATTATTTCAATTATTTAGATGGTATAGTGTTTTAAGAGTTTTGAAGAAATTGAACCTATTTATATTTATATGTTCAAAAACATAAATTAAATAAAAGAAAATAATGTTTTCAAGATATTTATATCATATGATAAATATTAGAAAAGGTGTTGTTTAGTGGGTCATATAAATCTGCACGAAATTATTTGTTTTTGTTATTTAAAATCCAGTTTTGAATGTAAAAATGAAGACATCATGATGAAAAACTCTTAGGACATTCGAATTATACAGAAATAAACACTCAATTCTAGAGATCTAATAATTTCTTGCTAAATTTCATACAAATGTTCTTGAGAAAAATAACAAAAAAACATTCATTTTGAAAAATGTTTAAACTACAACACCATGAATAAAACATTTATGCAGATAACAAATTAGCTATAAAAATTGAATATTGTTTTTTTTATAAATTTACAATATTTATTTAGATATTTTATTAGTACAATATCCAAATATTGAGGTAAAGATATTGGTAGTAAGGGGTATAGTTCTACTTCTACTTCTACTTCTGCTTCTACTTCTATTTCTACTATAAAAATTGATCATATATTAATTTGTTTCCTTCTATTTAAATTAAAGAAAATGAGTTTTTTATCGATCAAAAATAGATTCAAGTTATATGTCAAAAATTTAAAAAAAATCAACTAAGTCAATATCTTTTAATCATTAATCATTGACAATTACAATAAAATTATATATTTTTAATAACATATAACTTTAATATCATATATATAATTAAATAACATCTCTCATACTAAACACGATTCAGATTCAGGTTAAGTTCTTTCTCATTACGTCGAAAGGCGTATATCTATTGACAATGGGCACAATTAATCACTTTTTAATCTAAAATTCTAATCTTATGGCTAACAATTGAAGATGCTGATATATTCTTAGTCGTACTCTCTAATCAATGGATGAAATTTAATGCTCATAACTTCCTTGCATTTTTGAATACTTATGTTGCCTTGTTTACTTTTTCACATTTACTTAATATGATTAAAAAATTACTTCTCTAACCATTGATTAACAAGTTAACTGATTAAAAAAAATTAATATGTATAAAACTTTGCATTGCCACATTCCTTGAAATTAAATGTTGTAGCTAGACGCAGTGGTAACTAGACGCAATGAAAACTGGACGTCATTTCAACTAACACGACAGCGTTTCAGTGACCGATACATTTCGGCGTTCTCCAGCCACGAGTTGGCTGTGCTATTGTAAAATCATCATATGCTTTCTTTTACATTTGAAGCGATGAAAATCGAGGCCGAAATAAAGCTGTTTCTTTTATTTAAAAGCAATTCAACGCGTCCGACGAACGTACGTGCCGATTACAGTTTGAGCACTTTACAACTATAAAGGAATTTATTTTGAGTCTTCGAATCATGAAATATTGGATTAGATTTGCGCTTCACATATTTCATTTCAATCTTTTTCGCTGAACCAATGATATTCATACAACAGTCTGAAGGATCTGTCAGGGTTATGAATAATTATTATTTATAGAGGAACTGGTCGATAACAATTTGCATGACTGCAGGCCGGCCGGCCGGCCGGCCTTTCAGAAAGCAAACTTGGGGATGATTATATATTCTCGCTCCAGGACTCCAGTTTCCGGCGTCTGAGTCAGACTGTCGGCCATCAATGACGACCTAAATTTGGTAAAATCCATCGTCTGCTGCCTTCAATCAACAGAGGAATTCTCCTGACAGAGCGATTTCTGAGGCCAACGAGTAGAAATTGCGGACGGTTTTCCATTCACGATCTTCCCTTGCGGCCTGCGGGGCTTGATGTTTGTCATGCCCGCGCTTTTATAACAGAGCGCAGGCCGTGCCCCACATGATGGCCTACTCATGCGGAAAAGATCGATCGGCGCAGGCAGCTTGAGACAGCAACACGTGAGTGTAATGAATGAAATTGTACTGTGTTGACTTCATGGTTATTATGATTATAGACTTTGAAGTACACACGGGTGTAGAAATGAGAGGGAGTCCCCTGATCGTCTAGCAAATTTCTACCTGTTTGAATTCGGTGATCTTTTGCTGTACGATTATAGGTTACTAGGAGATGAGAGCCATAGTGGTTAGTGAGGAAACTCGCAGCTAAGCCCGCGGCTGGAATGTGCGGCGTCGCGGGTTCGAATACAGGCGAGAAGACTGCGAACAGACTGAGCTTTAACCAGAAGCTCAARATCACCATATCGGTTTGCTTCGCGGTTTTCTTCTGTACGTTACTGCTTCTKTTCCCGGTGGAGGAACMYWGRAGCTATGGTTCCAAGGTCGCGGAGAGAAAAATCGTCGAGGGTTCGATTCCCAGGGCGTGGAGTATTAGGCTCCRCAGGTGGGATTCTGAGAAGAAAATTGATGAACCGMCAGYGCGCGCTCCWGCGTTGMATGGAATGGGGATGYTGTTCAGGAAGGGGAATAGGAGTATGAATGAATTGATTGYGGCRCATMTGACTGAGCGCGTGACGGATTTCGAACTGAGGATGTTCGTGAGGACGCTGTATAGAAGCGGARCGCTCGCGAGGGCCGATCTGGTGATACTTTTTCCTAGAAATTCAGTTAGAGATAAGGGAAYTTATAGTGTGATCGAGGAGGAGTGCGATCTTGGCTTCAAGAAGGTGAGCTCTTATTTTGATCCGAGTGGAGATTATCGGRATGGTTCGACGGTTGGGAATTTTTCTTCTATCAGCGTTTTCAACACAGAGGCTTTCCGAAGAGCTGYGGAGGAGAGGAACAAGAGAAACAARAAGGGCCGAGATCGTTCCGGCACTATCAGAGTGGGATCGGTCATGGGGTTCGAGATGGATGAGCTGGACCCCGATAACATACTGGAATCCTTCATCGACGATCCTCCGGCTCAGCTGAGGAGATGGGTGTGCTACCAGCTGCTGCTTGGATATCTCCGCCACAAGTATAGAAGTGTCCTGCTCGCCAGAATAGGAGCCGTTGTTATTCTCAGCGATGCAATGGCGGCCGTTAGGAATAGCAGTGGGCTGTTCCTTCTGACAGAGTCTCGCTCATGGGACATCCCAGCCGCCGGGGAGGAGTTCTTAGATTCGTCGCAGGATCGAACCCCACCCCGTCGCCGCTCACGGAGGCGCAAAACCTCCCAAAAACCCCAGCCTAGGGCGACGAAAACAGCGGCGAATCGCAAGAAGAAGATGGCGCTGCTGGAGGCGGTGTACGGGATGGAAATATGGAGGTCGTTGACAATGGAGGAGAGGCGGAAGAGAATGATGAGCAGTGGAATAATAGCGGGCACGATGAGCGCCGTGCGGGCTCTGTCGAACGCCATGGTAAACGAGGTAATCCGCGTTACGATGGAGCGGAAGTCGAGAGCAGCGTTCCCGGATCAAGTCCCGCTGAGTTACCTCATTCACCAGACTGCCGTTCTGGATCGTAAAGAGAAGGGCAATCTCCACCTCGATGGACTCTGTGGGCATGGCAGATCATGGGCGTCMCTRGCAGAAATCATTCGTCGAGATCTCTGTAGTTCGCCCGATGACGCAGCTCTCTATCCAGATTGCAGCATTCAATCGTCTCAGCCGAGCAGATGACGCCATTTTCATCCATGGGTTGTTGCGTTTTTCGTTCGTTCCGCCATATTGCCGGCCGAAACCATTGAAATCTCTTGAAATATATCCATTTGTAATGACTGAATACAGTGAAACAACCTGACAGGTACGATGTTCTTCCTCCTGTCACCGTTGATTGCTCCCTGTTGAAGTTGGAAAGATCGGAAACGGTGAATATGAACATTTTTTTCCGCCGTTGATTTGACTTGACGGGTATGTGAAATCAAGTACATCATGAAACCAGCGAAAAAGTTTTGGAATCACAATTTTATTTGAATGTTTTTGTTGAGATAACAAAATGTTATTCTGGACGACAATTGACACCGCACAAACACAACGAATCTTCTTATTTATTTAAAAAGTTGGGTTCAACCGAACAGCAAGTCATAAGCCATATGAATCTTTATTTTGTATGATGATGTGATTTAATTTGTCATATCCATATTTATGTGAAGATTTAATTTAATTTATTTTTATGTCAAAGATAAACATCTATAAGATTAAAGTGATTTATTCAATTTATTTTATATGTTAAAGATAAATATTGGGTTTTAAGTAAAGTAATAAAAATTGGGTTTATATCAATAGGAACGTGAGCTCTATGCAAAAGTGTGATTTCAATGTTGAATGATTGTAAATTGTAATTTTGGATTAATTATGTTTGAAGTTGTTTAAAGTTTTTTGGGTTTTATATTTTTCATTAGAATTCAGCTATATAGATTTGGTAGAAATTACAATTTTCTGTTGTTTAAATTGTATTTTTGAATACATAAATGGATTGAGCAGATTTAATCATTGAACTGAAATATGTAGATCCAACAATTACATTCTGCTCTAAATTTTCCCAGATACTCAAAATTGCAATTTGAACTAAAAAAATTGACATTTCAACAATTCTTCATCAACATAACAGATACTTTGACCATGCTATCCTCTTTTTATTTTGACAAATTTATATCATGTTTCTATTCAAAACTGCAAGTTGTAATCTTGCATTAATTCAGCTTTAAATCTATTCAAATACTCAAAATTACAAACTAAATTCTAAAACTAGACTACACTTATATATATTCAAAAATTGTTCTCTTTCTTACCTTTCACAATTTGTTCTTTATGGTATTTTTATCATTCTCTGCTTTGTTCTTAATATTTTTTAAATTAATAAATATCCCCTTAATAATATGCTAATAGTATTATATTATTTCCATATTATCACTTAACTTGCGACTTGTAAACTTTCTATCTTTATTTTATTATTATTTTTATATTTTATTAAAACTTTGACCTCTTTATTATAATATATGATGATAATATCTGATCTCTTTATTATAATATATTTTATTTACTCACTAATTTTAATGGCTATTTTATTTTTCATCTTCTTCCATTATCATTTTTTACAAAATTTTAAGATATTAACTACTTATTAAAAATTTATGTTTTTTATATATTTTTGAGACATAAATATGTACTATTTATTTTAATATAAAGGTTATGATAATTTTGTTAATATTTTTTTTAAGTGAAAAAATATTTATTTTATAAAGTTTTAATGGGGGTTAATCATTATCATCAATATATATTATTTATTTATTTATTCATTTTCATTTAATAATTATAATCATTTTTTATATAAAAATATTTTAATTTTTTTTTTCTAAATAAAATAAATAATATAATTATATCTCACTTTTTTTTTTCTAATTATCTTCTTATGATTATAAAACCTAATTACGCCTAAAAGTGTACATTTATTGATAATTACGTCTAAAGGCGTACATTTAATAAGTTTTCTATGGACAGGATTAAATATGGCTAGAATATTCTTAGTAGTCACACAAAATAAATGGTTGTGATTTCAATCATTAACTTCCTAGCTATTATAAAGACATATGTTTATGTGTTTACTTTTTTATATTTACCTAATCATTATCAAATTGTTTTATAAACTAGATTAATTGAAACATCTAAATATGTAAATGGGTTGTCAACATATCTAATATCCAACTTACAAAACTATATATGACACTATATCATTCTCAAATTGTTTTATAAACTACTCATGATATGATAATAAATTGCAATTATTATTGTGTGGTTAATTGAAGGGTCGAAATATGTAAATGGGTTGTCAACATATCTAATATCCAACCTACAAAATTATATATG
>JASDQU010815524.1:34817-63492 GCA_032191745.1 Picea mariana
CCCTTGTCTTCTGGACCACCATTCACAAGCATATTCTAGAAACCATCAAAATCCACTCTTGGTCCCAATAAGACTTCCCCTTAGACCCCTTTTAATCCTCTATTCTAAGCTCCTGGGGTTTTTCCTTTTCCCCCTCTCTCCCTTTTGAGGAACTACCCCCAAAAGAATCATCTTCTAGTCCCTCCTCTTGGATTCCTCCTCCCACAGGCTTTGATAAAGTCAACTTTGACAGGGCTTCCAAAGGAAATCCTGGACACTCTAGCTATGGAGCAGTTATTCGGGACAACACTAGCCAAATACAATTTCTAATGGCAAAGAATCTAGGACATGACACAAATAACTCGGCAAAAATATGGGGACTAATCAAAGGGATCCAAATGACATTAGATCACAACCTCACTTGTCTAATAATAGAAGGGAACTCCAGAGTAATCATTAATCTTGCCACCAAAATCATAACAGGAAGGGATCCCAAAAAAACCACCCCTAGTTGGCGCCTCCTTGGCCCTATAAACAACTTGAAAGATCTTCTCAAGCCCTCCCTCACTCTAATTACCTCGCACATAAGACATGAAGCTAACAAGGTGGCGAACAAGCTTGCTAATGAGGGAGTAAATACTAAAAAGGCCATCTTCATTGATACAATGCAGTCCCAGGGCTCGCAAGCTATTGTTTCAATGGAGGGAGTTGGCTCTCCATGATTATCTTCTCCTGGATGGGGTGACAAGTGGCTCTCAATGGATGACAGATGGAGATAGGCAGCATCGTGAGTTATTAACCCCTTCCACCAACCTCCCTTCCATCCAGATCGAATGACCCAGACTCAGCTAGAAGTTATGGTAGTGCGATGGGCACTCTAGGGTGACTTAATTGTGCCTTGCGCGAACCAGGGTGGGCGTACAAAGAAAGGTACCAGAACTAGTAAAGAAGTCACCTCGTCTTTCATGGCATTTGCCCCTGTCAACTTGCAAGGCACTATGAAGGCCTGTGCCCTAGAGCACTCTCCCATTCTATCTTTGGTGTATGCTCATCTTCTCCTTGGCTCCCTCTTGCTCCTGAATGTTTGGCCACCCACCATCAATCCTCCATTGATTTTTCTACACAGCCCCACCCAGAACTCCTACACCATGCTCAAAGAGAGGGGAAAATCTAGAAGGGGTCTGTTGTATTACAACACCATAACCAAACACAATATACTCTCCCCCTCTCAACTTTCCCTCATCACTACCAGTAATCCCAACCCAAGCCACAGTTGGCCACAACAACCCTTGCCTCCAACCTCTAACCCCACAATTGACTATGGCAGTTTCCCTATTGAGGAGGAAATTCTCCCTCCCGAGGAGCTCACTCCTCCGCTAAGATTTCATCCAGAAATTGCCCATCTCAAAGCCCATACTCTGGACCATATTTTTGGCACCGGAGGCTGCATTGTGGAGGAAGAAATTCCTCCTAGTTGGAAAATATAAATTACATTGACAACTATAGACACAAACTTGGATATGGATGTAAAGTTGATGGAGGAGCCGCCTCTACCTGCCCTGCTTCGACTCCCGAGTGAGCATATTCAACTCATTTTTGAACTGTGGTAGAAACATGACGACCATGCGCACATTCAACGAATTCTGGGACAAGGAATGGACCTCCTGTTTGATGCCATGATTGATCTCTAGCAAGCAAGCAATTCCCAATCTGCAGCTAGAAATTTGTCCCAACTTATAGCGCTCATGGCTACCCGAGCTCGCATTTGGAATAGCTCCCCCAAGTCTATGTTTTTCTTTTGGCTATGTTAATTACGTAGAGAAATGGGATTCTCTATCTTACAATGTAATTTAGTCGGTCATGACCACAAGTTAGTCAACGATTGTGACCATTTTTTACAGTTAGTCATATTCACTGTCTTGTTGAAACAGTTACAGTTGCTCTTGGATTTTGATGGCCACGTATCCTGGTTTCCCAGATGTGGTAGGACAGACGACAGACTCCATATTTTGTAATGCCACACATATTGGTGAATATTAATATATAGTTCCTTTTATTTACAAAAAAAAAACATGTGGTGAGTTTACTATTTATTGGATAAGTCAAAGTGGTTTCAAAAGAAATTAATTAAATAATAAAGTTAGTTGCAACTAAAAGTGAAGAAATTACTATTTGTGGTAAAGTGGTTAATTTAAGTGTAGCAAAGTCAACTAGAAGTGGAGAAGTGGTTAGAAGTGGGTTAGCCCTAAAAGAAGGAAAGTGGGTTAAGTTGGTTAAAAGGTAACCCCTTGAGGAAGCTACATGGAAGTATAAATAAGAGAGAAAGGCTCTCCCATTAGCACATATTGAATATCAATGAATATCTATTTTGTGAAAGGTTATTTTGGGCAAGTACTATTGATAGAGAAAAGTGCGGTAGAAAAAGTGCAGAAGAAAAATTGTGGCAGAAAAATCAAAGCAGAAAACGTGCGGCAAAAAAAGTGTGGCGGGAAAAGTGTGGTAGGAAAATCGTGGCAGAAAAGTTANATTTATGAGAGATATGGCACATCTTGTTTGAGGTATGTTTTGTGAGCTAGGGTTTATCTCTTGAGATGGTATTGGATGTTCAATATTGCTGCATATATCAGATTTGTTGAGGGATACAGTTGGCAATTTTTTGTTGGTATTTGGCATATGGATATTGGTGTTTTGGTTGTGATGTGTTGTTGAAGTTGTTGGTTTAACTTGAGGCTACATAATAGTGAGGTTGTGGAACATGGTTTGATGTAAGGGTTTATGGTATTTTGTTTATGGATAGAGTGATGAGTTGTTAGATAACTTTTGATGGTTATATTGGTGTATGTCTTTGGTATATGGTTGAGGTACATGTTGGGTACATGGTTGAGACAAGTAGTTGATGAGTTCTCACATACATGAGGTGTATAGTTAATGATTTTGGTACATCTTGATGAGTCATAGTTGGTGTGTAGTTGATGCATGATTGGTACATAATTGGTACATGGTTGGAGGCACTTGTTAGTAGTATTGTTGACACATCATTTATGGATGATGTAGAATACTTGTCTTGGTATATTATTAGAAGCACATATTTATCTTGGTGATGATTATGAGTTGTTTTGATTGGTTGATTCACATCTTGGTGATATTGTGCATATGGTTGAGAGTTGTCTTGATGATTTATCTTGGTGAGTAGATATGATTTGGTTTATAAGATTGATGAGACAAGTTGTTTTGATAGGTTGTTTGGACAGATTGTTGTGACATGGTATTTGTACAGGTTTTGTGCATGGTTGATGCACTTGTTGATGGTAGAAGTTGAGGTACAAGTTTATGCATGGCACATATTGGTTAAGGTTATTGGTATATATTGGTACAGGTTGTTGGTACAGGTTGTGACAGGTTATTGGCACAGATGTGTACAAGTTTACAACATTATATCTCACAGTGACAATGTGACAATGGTTCCATCATTCTACATATATTTCAGGGCGATTGGACAGGGCAAGGATAGGTGTTTGTAGCCACCTTCCGATTGTATCCAAAGAACATAAGGGGGTTGTAGCCTCCTTCAGGTTGTAACTAGAGAATTAGGGAGTTGGAGCTTCCCTCAGGTTGTAGCCTGAGAAACTAGGGGGTCGGAACCTCCTTCCATTTGTAGCTGGAGAATTGGAAGTTAGTGCTTCCCTGAATGTAATTCTTGAAATATAAGAAAATCATTTTGTGATTTTATCCCCCATTGGGTTTCCACGTAAATATTGGTGTACTGTGCATTGTGTGGATGCGTTTGTTATTGTTTATTATGCACTAATGAATGCTAATGCTTATGATACAGTAAGATATTGATGATGAACATATGAACACGGTTGAATAAGTAAAAGAATATACTTTGTGGTTTAAATGATTAATAATTGGTATTTAATTTCTCATTACTAATTCATCCCCCCTCTCAGTAATCTAACAATTGGTATCAGAGTAGGTTCCTTTAGGAAACAGTTTAACCACTGGAAGGAGAACATGGATTATCCTGAGAATGGAGTACCATTGTTTAATGGTTAGAATGGTTTAAAGTATGAGATATGGAGTGGAAGGACGGAATTATTTTTAAAGTCACAGGGGTATGATATTTGGCAATCAGTTGTTACAGGATATGATAGTTGAAAAAGGGCAAAGACTACATCAAAGAAGGAACTGAAATGAAATAACAAAATTTCAATGGATTTCATTTTGGAAGGACTATATGATTCAGTAAAGGACAAAGTGGGTAAATGTTCATCAGCTAAAGAACTTTCGGATAAGTTACATAATATCTATTCTTCACCCATCACAGAGTCAGAGAATGTCAAAGAAGATGTCAGTACAGATCAAGAAGAAAGATGTTCATCATGTCAAACATATTCGGAAGATGAAGAGTACATAATCAACATAAGTATGTTGTTTTTCTTTAATTGTGGAAAACACAGACATCTTGAAATGGAATGCCATGAAGGAAATGAGACAGAAAAACTAATTGAAATAGAAGAAAATTATGAAGCAGAACTGATCATTTCTTTCGATGAAATAAGAAAAGAAAGAGAAGAAAACAAGTCACTCAAAAAGAATTGATGAAACAAAAAGAAAGTGTTCACATTTTTTAAGAAGCCCAACAGGTCGTCGAGAACTTAAGAACTCGGCTAGAATAAGAAAGAAAGATCAAAGAAAATCATGAAGATCAAAAGAAGTATATGGAAGCCAACATAGCATCAAAGAAGGAAGAAGTATAAATGAGAGAGAAGATGTTGACATGTCATCTTAAGGAAAGAACTAATGATCTAAACCAACTTGAGGCAGAGTTTGGTCAAGAAGAGAAAGGACTCGAAGAAGAAATAATCACATTAAAAATCCAAATTGAAGAAGTGAAGAGAATTGAATAAGTCATGAAGTCTCAGATAATAAAGAAAGAAGAAGAGGTTGAGAAGCTTGAAGACGAAGCTGTCACATTGAGGAGTAAAATCGTCAAGTTCAACAAGAACGTTGAAGAGACAAAAACATATGCATCAGTTGTAGAAAATGAAGAGAAGCACTCTAGGTTTCTAGAAAATAATAATGAAGAAAAGAGAAAGAGTTATGTAGAAGTACTCAAAGGAATGAATTATGGTCAACCAGAATCTAAGAAAACTAATAAAAATACATCTTCATGAAGACCATACATGTTAAAGCCACAAAGAAGATTCAATCATGATCGTGATCAGTCAAGGAAGAAATTCATAAGGACTACACCACAAACAATATCATTCACTCCCAGGTATGTAAATTTCTCTTATGGTCATTGTTTTTATTATACTAACTTTGGACATAAGGTGGCAGATTGCAGATAATATAAAATAAATGTTCAAGCAAGAAATGCTTATGTGGCCCCACGTAACATTCAATGTTACAAATGTCATAACTATGGACACATAGCTTGTGATGGTAGAATCTTGATCGATACTTCCATGAAAGAGAACATTGATATCAGATATAAGAAAGTATGGATAAGAAAACAAGAAGAATAGATGAACAAAGACCAGGTCCCAGAGATTACAAGATTGGAAATAAAACGAGATGAAGACAAATCTACAAAGAAAAAGGAATATGTCATACACAGAAAGGTTTGGAAAAGAAATGAAAGAAAAGAAGGGAAAGTAAATAAGGAACGGGTTCAAGAGATTGTACTTTCAGGTATTGTAGTGAAAGATGAATCCACAGATAGAAATAAATAAGTCAGAGTTCAGAGAGATGATGAATCTACCGATGAAGATGATGATGACTTTGCATCAGAGCGTGAATTGTTTAGAGCCATCCGGGTTAGAGACTCCTAGGTAATATGAATAATAGACGGGGGGAGTCTATGCAGTAGCTGAGATAGACCAGAGAACCATCCTTCGAGAAACTTGTAGAGTTTGAGTAGATAGATTCAGAGAAGTCACTTAGGAGAAGTACAATACGATAGATTAATCAGTTGTAGTAGTGAAGAATTCATGATTTTACAATGATAGATAGGTCAACATTATGGATAGTTGTGTAGCAGATTCTTGGACAGTATGGACAGAGATGGATTCATAAGAACACTTAGCAGGTTTGGAAATATATATGACAGTGAATGAGAGCATGGATTCATAGATTGGTTCAGAGAGTGGTTCAGAGACAAAGGAACATTACCATAATGGATGATAATTACATAGGAATATTTGAATGCTTATTCTTGAATGCTTTTTATATGTGTCAGTTGATTACACAAGGAAGCACAAATGGCCAATAACTAGAAGAGGCAACAGGTACAAGAAGACTTATATTTTTTCTACACAACATCTTGCAAAGAAGTCAAGAGAGAGAAACAAAACCAAAAAGATAGGTAGAAATATCGTTAAGAGAAGTTGTCAGACATAGAGGTAAGAATAGAGGTAGGATTCCAGGGGAAGAGATTCATCAGATGCAGGACAGAGATTTAGATGCTTGGGGAGAGAAAGCACATAGGTAGGTTTCCAAGGGGAGAGATTGTCACATGGGAAGAATGAGCGATATGACTTTAGTGTTGCATCAAAGTGATACCATTTTTCAAAAGGGGAGATATTATTCATATGAAGGGAGAGAGAGAGTAATCAAAGGCTTAGAAACACAAAGAAAATATCAAAGACATTTAGATAGGGGGAGCATCCCTAAGGAGATTTCAGTCAGGGGGAGTATCCCCAAGGAGAGATACCCTTTTCCATTGATGTCAAAGGGGGAGAGATAGAAACATTGATGATGAGAATGAGCATGAATGTTATCATGACTAAGTGTTGCCATCAATGTTGGTGTTGTCATCACTGCCAAAGGGAGAGAATGTTAGACAACTAGTTTAGATTGATGGACAATTGGTTTGGATTGTTGGTTGTCATTGATGTCAACCTTCAGAGAGTGATATTGTAGATTAATTTCAACTCTTAGAGATTTATGTAAGCCCTTGAGTATGTCTGATATCTCAAAAGGTATGAGTAAGGAACCCAATTTTTGTTGAGTAATAATGTAATGAAGATCAATGTATATGTAGGTAAGACTTTTCTAGATGGATAGTAAATGTCATGCCATTTCTAGTGATATGTGGAATGTCACATAACTCCTCAAAGTTAGAGATTTACGGCCTTGTGAAGTTGAAGAACCCTCATGAGTTATCTAGAAGCCCCTAGAAGGTCAAAGAAGTCAAATTATTCTAGAAACTCCTAGAAGAAGTTTATAAGTCAAAGTGGGTGAAACTAGGAGTTAATCATGGGTATAGTTGTTGCATTAAGAAAATAATTAAAAATAATTTAGTTGCAACAAGAAGTTGTGAGTTTGGTAATTATGGTAAAGTAGTTGTGATGAGAAGATTGAATAGTCAAAGTGGTTGACCAAGAAATAAATTAAATAATAAAGTGGTTGCAACAAGAAGTTAGTTAAGGGAAAAGAAGTTATGAATTGAATAATTATAGAAACGTTAGTTGCAACAAGAAGTTGTGACTAAAGAGAAATTATTTAAATAATAAAGTAGTCAAAGTGGTTGCAAAGATAAATTATTTAAATAATAAAGTGGTTGCAACAAGAAGTGGTGAGTTTACTATTTATCGGATAAGTCAAAGTGGTTTCAAAAGAAATTAATTAAATAATAAAGTTAGTTGCAACTAAAAGTGGAAAACTTACTATTTATGGTAAAGTGGTTAAGTTAAGTGTAGCAAAGTGAGATAGAAGTGGACAAGTGGTTAGAAGTGGGTTAGCCCTAAAAGAAGGAAAGTGGGTTAAGTTGGTTATAAGGTAACCCCTTGAGGAAGTTACATGGAAGTATAAATAAGAGAGAAAGGCTCTCGCATTAGCACCTATTGAAATATCATTGAATATATATTTTGTGAAAGGTTATTTTGGGTAGGTATTATTGATAGAGAAAAGTGTGGCAAGAAAAGTACTGCAGAAAAAAGTGTTGTAGAAAAATCGCGGCAGGAAAACTGCGATAGAAAAAGTGTGGCAGAAAAATCGCGGCAGAAAAAGTGTTATAGGAAAAGTGTGGTAGGAAAATCACGGCAGGGAAATTGTGGCAGAAAAATCGTGGCAAGAAAAGTGCGGCAGAGAAAGTGCGAGAAGAAAAGTGCGGCGGGAAAATCGCAGTAGCAGAAACGCGCCAACATAATCACAGCAAACACATGGTTGGGGTCTATTTATGAGAGATATGGCACATCTTGTTAGAGGTATGTTTTGTGAGCTAGGGTTTAGCTCTTGAGATGGTATTGGATGTTTAGGATTGTTGCATATATCAGATTTGTTGATGGATATGGTTGTTATTTTTTTGTTGGTATTCATCATATGGATATTGGTATTTTGGTTGTGATGTGTTGCTGAAGTTGTTGGTTTAACTTGAGGCTACATAACAGTGAGGTTGTGTCACATGGTTTTGTTATGTCTTCAGGTTGCAGATCAAGAGAGCCTGGTAACTTTATCATATTGCTTATATATGTATTAATTTGGACCAAGTTGGATGACTTGACATGCTCTCATTCACTCAAAATACACATGGATACACTCAAACATAAAAGGATTTCAACTATACTTGTTCAGAAAGTTTTATCAAGGTGTGACTATATGAAGAATTCTTATCATACTAGCAGAAACACACACACACACACACACACACACACAAGTATATGAAATATACTTGTGAGTCTAGTCTATCAATGAAGAGACAAGATGGTAGTTATCTATCATTATATAAACATAGATAAATGAAAATAAAATTCACTCACGGGCATAGAAAAGACAGAAGATGGAAGTCTAAACAATATACAGGAAATAAGCTTCTATTTCAATATGTTTCCAAAAATTCTTACAGTAAAGAGTACCATAGAGTCTTCAATCTCGAACCATGAACATTGATACCTCTATGGGCTTAAATAGTGTTTACCATATGGTTGTCAGATCCTCAAAGGATGGATCTCAATAACACTTGTCAAAAAGAAATCTAAAAGATTACAAAAGATAGGATTTCAGATCCTATTCTCAAGGGATAGGTATCTCATTCTAATCCCAAGACTTTAGCTCTACCTGAGCTTCCTAATGAATGTAGGAAACCATCATCATCGACCTCTAACAGCTAGAACACTAATCCAATCTTTGACTATTGAAAATCAGGTCGATCTTTGACCAAATCTTTCACACACAAGAATTTGACGAGTTTGTAGCACAATACACCGTGGAAACCTGTTTTGTGCTACAAACTAGCTGTAGGAGACTATTCTAGGACACAACGAGTGAAAATTTTCTTTGAAGAGTGAGCTAGGTGCTTTAAGAAGTTGATTTAGACCTAATAATTCATGATATAACATGTGTAGCCCTGAAAGCTTCAAAATTAGTGGCAAAATGTTTTTGTAAATGGAAAACCTGTCTTGACAAAAAACATATCACTGCCAATTACTGATCCTATTAAGACTACTTAGGCTTCATCTCAATATCTATACCATACATGTCCCTCTTAATGTAGATTCCATACTTTCACTAAGATTAAAAATAAAACTCATCATGGTCAGCAGTCACACAGAACCTTAAACATTTTTTAATCAATCATCATGCTTGGGAGAACTAGAAGAAGTAATTTCCTTTAAGAAGATAGCCAAATTCTTCTTACTAAGCATATTTTTGTCCAAGTATAAGTGTTCTTCTAGCTTCCTATTCTCTACTCTTAGACTGAGGTTTTGTTTGTATATGTTGACCAATTGCTTCCTCTGAACTCTCTTTCTTCTCATTTTCTTCTTCAACTGATTACATTCCCCTACAAGTTCATTTATTTGGCTTGACAATTGTCTACCAAGTGTGACATTTTCTTGATGTAACTTCTGATTCTTTTCCTGGACCTCTTTAAGCTGGTTGTCTGCCTCCTTGAACAATTTATCCCAATTATCTCTAGGTCCCTACTCTACTTCTGGGACCGTCTTTGGTGGAGATTCTCTCAATTGAACTATGGCTTCCAATGCTTCCTTTCCAAGAGGGGGAGATTTAAATTTTGATAACTTAGTACTAGGCTTTACCATATCATTGCTTGGAATAAACTCCTCTACTAAAACAATATTCCTCCTTGAGGACCTTCTGAGAGTTGGTGTGTCAATTTTAGCTTGGATAATTGGAGGATTGTCTTCAATTTTCATATGAGGGAGATGCACAAGAGGCTCTGTCTGATATTCACCAATTATTTATTGGGCCTTTCCCTTCCTCATATCTCTTTTGTAAACTTGGACAAGTGAGGGTATTTGAGGAATCAAGTCTTGAGGTGACTGAGGTTTTTCAGATGCAGAAGGGACAATAGAAGCAGGAGACTGAGCTATTTCAAGTGTAGGAGTAGAGGGGGAATGATCTTGTGCTACTTGAAATGAGGGAGCAGAAGGGACATAGGACTGTGGAATATCAGATGATAGGAAAGAGGAGTCAATAGGAGGTGTTTCAATATTCTTTTTAAGGGTTTTGAGTTTAGGAGGAGAAGGAGGCAAATCAATGTGATAATTTGATACAAATAAGAAAGTGGGCCAATCCTTCCCCTCCTTTTTCAACTATTCAAGAACTACAATTTTTATTAAAGCATGGTGGAAGATATTCTTTTGAATCTTATTGGGTTTTTTTTGCGAAAATGAAATCATCCTTTGCAAGCTCATGAACAGGAAAAGGGGTAAGTCTATCTCTTTCTTACCAGTGAAATGGAGAAGGAGCTTGAAATGGTACTACAAAATCCAGCTGTATCTTCCTTCACATATGAAAAACCTTTGAATGATGAATAAAAACTTGTCATACTCCTGTATTAGAAATTTTCGACGGACACCCTTCACTAAATCAAATCCTCTATGTTAAGGTCTGAGCATATCTTAGCACCAATCTTCTTTTTCAATTCTCGTTGCTTTGAACCATTGTTCCCCTGTCCTAGGGATCTTTGTTACTTATGCAATCATATCTGTTGTCACATGGATTTCCAAGGGACCAACTTTTTTCTTTCCACTCTTGTAGTTCTGTACAAAGTCCCTTGATACCTCCATATGGTGTCCTTGCAGTTTCTGGCAAAACCTCTAGCATCCCATGCGTTTGAAGGAGTCGACATGGTTAAGATCTTTCTCAATTAAGGAAGTGTTTATAGGCTCGAATATGAACAGGGAGCCTGACCTTTTCCTAGGAATGGGTTCCTTCCTTGGTGCCACAAGAAAACTGAGAACCTTCTACAACTATTTCTGCACAAGAAATGGTGAGCAAAAACCCAAATGAAGAAGAGATTTTTGAATGTATGCAAACCTTGAAACTCCTTCGATGGCGAGATGAAACTGTAGAAGAGACCCTCGGTTCTTTGATAGTGGTCTAAGAACTCATAAACGACTTATTTAAATAGCTTTTACCTTGAAATGATGCTTTGTGCTGACAACATAGGATGAGTTGGTAGCGCGCCTAGTACAAAAGTACACAGATGTGCTACAAACTTGTAATCGTGAAAGAGAATGATAGAAAGAAGGTCAAATCATGATTTGAGAGATATATGATGGTTTAAAATGGACAAAAAATGACTTATATGACCCATAACTCACTTTTTATGAGGGAAATGACTTAACTTTTGACCAAGATGACCTAGGACAATGACCATGACAACCACTTAGTCATTTTTTTCCTTATGTGACATGACTCAAATTGATGACTAGACTTAATGAAGGGCACACTTTATTGAATGACTCATGAGACTAAAAACTTACAATATCACCTAAGACAAGAATAAAAATGTATTTTTACTAGGAGATAACATCTGGCTCTAATTGGGGATGGAAGCCTCCCTATGAGGTTCCAAGGACTCACAAGACCAGTTTCCTTTCCTATCACCTACAAAACTTATAAATAAGTGAAAATGTTGTTCCATTGGGCATGGAGTTATTATAATACTAAAACTAAAAAAGAAATGATATATACAATGGAGAAGGCTTAAAATCCTTAGTAGAAATAGGTTTTGAGAAAACGCCCATTGATTGGGCCACCAAATACTTCATTACCTTCCAGATTCTGCAAAAGGAAAGTATTATTCTGCAACACTTGAGTGATGATGAAAGGTCCAGTCCATAATGTGTCAAATTTCCCATGCTTTCCTTTATCCCATCTGTAAGAATCCCACTTTAAGACAAGATCCCCTATTTGGAAAACATCTTCCCTAGCCTTTTTGTCAAAACTCTCCTTCATCCTCTTTTGATGTAATTCTGTCTTCTCAAGTAACTGCTCCCTTACATGTTGAAGTTCAACTAGATGAATAATCCTTCTAACCAAATCATTCGGTTCCCCTTCTTCTTCTTAAATTTTTTTTTCAACAAGTTATGCTAGTTGGATAGGAAAAATGGATTCAGTGCCATACACCAGCTTGAAAGGACAAGTGCCAATAGACTTCTTATTTGTCACTCTATCAACCCATAGTGCAAATTTTAACTTAGAATCCCAACTCCTTTGATTTTCTTCAAGCATTTTTCTAATAATCCTCACTAGGATTTTGTTTGATGATTCAGCAAGGCCATTGCCCTGAGGATAGTAGGAAGTTGAGTGAACAAGCTGAATACCCATGTATTCACATAAATTCACCAAAACATCAGCTTTAAAAGAAGCTGCATTATCAGTAACAAGTCTTTTGGGGTAGCCAAATCTAGCAAAGATATGATCATTCAAGAAATTTATTATAACAGAATGAGTGGCATTCCTGGTGGGAATAGACTCAATCCATTTTGTAAAGTAGTCAGTTGCCACTAGGATTCACCTATGCTGGCCACTTGATGATGGATGTATCTGTCCAATAAAGTCCAACCCCCATTGTTGGAAAGGTCCAGTGACTACAATGGGTTTCAATGGAAGAGATTTCAGCTGTTGTTTTCCAGTGAACCTTTGACACTTGTCACATGTCTTAACATAGGAACAAACATTAGAAAATAAGCATGTACAATAGTAACCAACCCTCAAAATCTTGTGGGTTGTAGTCTTCCAATAATGATGGCCACCACAATTGCTTCTATGAAACTGATGCATAACCTAAACTGATTCTTCTTTGTCAAGACATCTCAACAACATCCTAGAGGGGTCTTTCCAATAAAGCATATTTTCATTAATACAAAACTTGGCTGCCTTGATTTTTAATGCTCTCACCTGTGTTGGATTCATCTCTAGAGGGGGTGTAAGGGTTTTCAAAAATTGTATTATACTATTGTACCACTCACAAGAGGAAAAATTTGTCGAAACTGGCTTATCATGACTGCACCTTTAAACATAAATTTCTGATTGTGCATCCTCTGCATTTATGTTGATAAAATTAATTCCCAACACCTCACACTTCTCCTCAACAAGAAGCTTTTCCAAACCCTGACCCTTGATCAATTTAGTTGGCTTAATGTCAATGTCAAACTCAATGAGTTTGAAAATCCATTTGGCTCTTTTACCATCTATATCTGGTTGAATGAGTATATCTCTGATTGAACTAGATTGTACATAAGCTATTACTTTGGCATGCAAAATATATATCCTAAAATCCTTAAGTGATTTGATCAAAACATAAGCTTGTTTTTCAATAGGGTCATACTTGACCTCAGCATCTCTTAATGTATTTATGAAGAAAGCCACTGGATGTTCGTTTCCTTGATCATTTCTCTGAAGTAACACTGTTGCAATGGTGTCATTAGATGCAAATAAAATGATATAAAAATCTTTACATTAGTCAAGGTTGATCAAAGTGGTAGCTGACATAAGAGATTTATTGATAGCTTCAAAAGAATCCCTTGCTGCATCATGCCATTTAACTTCTGAATCTTTCCTTAGCATGCCAGTGATGTGTTTAATCAACTCTGAAAAATTAGGAATAAATCTCCTAATGAAGTTAATATTACCAAGAAATGATTGGATGTCCTTCTTAGATCTCAGAATTGATATCTTTTGAATATCTTTTGAATATCTTCTACTCCTGCAGGCTCAATCTTTACTCCTTCAGCAGTCACTATATGTCCCAGAATCTTACCTTCTTTTAATGCAAATAGAGTCTTCTTTGGATTTAATGAAAGCCCATACCTCCTACACTTCACGAATGTCTTCCTCAAATGATGCAAATGCTCTTTATGGCTGTGAGAAAACATTGTTAGATCATCCAAATATATCAAAACAAAATTATCCTTTTCACCTACAAAGGCAATGTCCATGGCCCTTTGAAATGTGGCCCCAACATTCATAAGCCCAAAGGGAATCTTGGCATACATAAAAGTACCCCAAGGAGCTGTGAAGGTAGTATTTTCTCTATCATCTGGGTGCACTGAGATACAGTTGTAGCCTGAAAACCCATCAATAAATGACATGACACTAGCTCCAGACACTCTTTGCAAGATATGCTCCATCTTGGGAAAATGGTAGTTGTCTTTCTTAGAGCACTTGTTCAAGTTCCTGAAGTCAACACACAACCTAATCTCCCCATTCTTCTTCCTAACTTGAACTAGATTAGAAACCCACTTAGAATATCTAAGTGGAATGAAAATTTGAGCATTCAATAATTTTTTGATTTCTTTTTCCATTATGGGTAGAAGAAGGGGACTAATAGATCTTAGTTTTTTATTAAATGGAGTGGATTATTTCTTTAGGGGGATTTTATGCTCAATTACTTGAGTGTCATAAGTATTTAAATCACTGTACTCCCATGAAAAAATTCCTGAAAATTCTCTCACCAGGCTTCCATATTCATCTCTCTTTTCTGTAGTCATCTGTGTGGACAGATTTATAGTTTTTGGGAATTTTTCCTTTCCTAAATTGTACTGAAAAACAACAGGGTCTTCCTCTTTCTTATCAAGTTTCAAGGGCACATCATTTTGGTCAAAGAGATTCTCAAGTGGTACTAATCCTCTAGGTATTTGATTATTGGGAAGTTGAATGATATCATGGTGCCCAATTTTGTTTTTCAACTTAGGATTTTTTACTTTTTCAATATTTTCATTTTCATGATCTATATGGAGGGCTGAAATTCATCCATGACTTCCAAAAATATGACCAATTCCTCATCATCATCAAACACCTTCCAAAATTTTACATTGTCTGGCAAAGAGGGTCTATATTTTACTTGGATTTCATAATTTATCTTTGTTAGCATAGGTGGATTGAAAGTACTGGCTGAAACAACTAATGAATTAGCAAGTTGATTCATGGCTCTAGGAATGTATGAAATATTAAAAGATAGAAAATAATCAATGACTATGTATGTCTTTAACCTGACATTCTTATCTTGGAAAGTGTTTTTGATTTGTTGGATTATAAAATCAACATCTCCAAATACTTTCAGCCCCTGAATATTCATATCCTTAGCAACGTTCAAGCCCAAGACAAAGGCTTCATACTCTACTGTGTTATTCTTCACTTTGAAATCCAATTTTAAGGACAAATGAATTGTTTCTTTGGAATGTGAAATAAATACAACACATGCTCTTGCAGACTCTTTCGAACAAGCACCATTAAAAAGCATGCTCCATATAGGAGTGCTTTCTATTTTTGGAGATTTGCAAATAGGCTTTTTGAGCTACAATGATGATGACATAGAATCATCAATATGAAGTATACAAGACCCCAAACCTATATCAACTGATTATATGGGATGATTAGTAGGCTCCTTCTCATCACTGATTATATAAGCCAATTGAGCTTCCCTATACAATCTCCTTTGTTCTCCTCCAAAAAATGGGATAGTTGCATAAGAAAGGTCATTTTGCAAGGTGCCCCCTAACGTCTTAATCTAGTCTCTAGACAAGAGAATACCAAATTTGGGTGGCACATCAACTACCACAATGTCCATTACCATGCTTCTCATTGGTAACTGAGATAAAGAAATGGCCAAATCTTTTATCAAACCAAGGCACTTAACTTTCCTAGAGTCAAATGAAAATAAGTCATGATAATACTTGGTAATCTCTAAACCCAACTCATCCATAACTATTTTTTGCATGACGTTGAGAGGATCATGTATCTAGAAGGAAGTTATGTAGAATTTTGTCATGGATGTTCAAGGAAACATAGAATGGTGGAGATGTTTCCTCATGGTCTTCAAGCATTGGACTAAGGACAATGGTAGGCTTGTCATCTTGGAGATTTACAACATCATCATTGGTTGGCATGGGTTTAGGCTCAAGGGCTTTGAGGATGGCTTGTTTGAAGGTATCATTCTTCATTAATTCTATGAGTGGTATGGATATTTTAACTTTCTGGATTTCTGATTCAAAGCTAAATGAGAAAGTTACTTTGTTAGGGTTCCTTACCTCTTGCATAGGAGCTTTAATAAGTACATGATTCTTGTCTTGATCTTGATCTTTTCTTGGTTGTTGTTTTGCAGGGAAAACAACTTTCTTGGGAGGAGCTTGTTCATCGTTTTTACTATTACTTTTTTTGGATCTTAGATTATATCTATTCTAGTCATCAGTTTGACAAATAGATCCTTCATTTGAATCTTGATTAGCTTGCTAACTAATCAAAGCTTCTTCATAAGCCGACTGTGTCAAGAAAGAAGCATCACCTTTGTCACCTAAAAAATGAATCTCATCATCTTCTTCAGGCTACTCCTCCTCTATTACTGTGTTCTGAAAAGGGGCTTTGATATTTTGATCTTCATTTGAATTTCTATTCCTCTATAAAATCTAATGTTGCTCATTATTTCTTCTATATGGATTTGTATTTCGAGGAATGAATGTATTAGGCTCTCTAAATTTTGCAGGCTGCTTGTTCTTAAGCTTCATCTTGGACAATTATGAAGTCAAAGACGTAATCATCTTGGCCATGTTTTCAATGTTAGGATCAACACTTGATGATGAGGCTTCTCCCTTTTGTTTCATCCTCTCTCCTCCACCTTTTAACTTTTCTGCAACAAGGATATTAGATTCTACTTCAAGTGATGCATCCTGCATGTCATCCAATGTATCAGACCTCCTTTATCTTAACAACAAACAAAACTCAGGATCAAAAGCATTAGCATATGTAATATTTGCAAAGGTAGCAGTAGGCTTGATTTCTTCTGGGATCTTACTGTACATTCTATTAAACTTCTTGGTGAATTATGACACTGATTGAACACTCTCCCTTCTCAAGTTCCAAAACTATGTAATGTAGTACAAAAAGTCTTTCTTATCCCCCCATTGTTTTAAGAAAATATCATCAAAAACTTCAATTCCTTTTATAGATTATGGGGTTAATTCTCTAAACCACCTCCTGGCCTCTCCATCGAATCTTTTCATAAACAATCTCATCCATACATCTTCATATGTGATATTTAAGTTATCAGAATAACTATAAAACAATTCAAGATGTTCTTCAGCTATGACCTCTTCTACCCCTGAAATTTTTGGCATATACTTTTGATAGTTTCCATTAGGCATTGCATTTAGAGGATTGGGAAATACTAAAGGGGCATATCTAGCAGCTGTAATTCTTTCCATCTTAATGGGATTTTGAGGTGTTGTTGCCATGATAATAGTAGATGTAGATGCACTAGAAGTTTGGATTACTAGGGATTGATATGAGGATGATATTGAATATGAAGGTGAGGTAATGAGAGGAGAAGGTATTTTTGGACTTGCAATGGAATATGGAAAATAAGAAGCTTTGTAAAACTCAAACAATAACTTGGCAAGGTTTTATTTTCCGTTTACAAACAATTCATGTAGGACAAGTTCAACTGCAGAAAAAATTGTATGAATTTAGGTTGAATTTGGTTCAGTTTCAGATTGAGAAGATTCTACAGATGATGAGAAAATTTATTCTACAACAAAAGGTGAACTATCTTCTTGAGTTAGATCAGAGGATCCCTGAATTTCTAAAACTATCTTTTCACTATCAATTTCTAAACTTATAGCTTCAACAATTGTTGATTTTATTAATGGATTTTCTAAAAAAGACACATAGGGATTTCTGGATATACCTGAACTTGAAGATCCCTTTTGTAATGTGTTTCCCTCTTTGATGATCCTCTCAGGATCAAATACTGGATCAATTAGTGGCTGCTGAGGATTTTCTCAAGTATGTGCCTTCTTAGGAGCCACAATTCACCAATGGATTCACTAGATAGAAGATTACAACCGAACTAATGATGCCCAACCTTTTTCTATCGTCAAATTTGTTACTATGTCGTCTCCCAGGGAATCTTGCTTCACACTCAACGACATCAATTTGTTATCTTTCCAGGAGTCTCTTCAGGTTGTATATCAAGAGAGCCTGGTAACTTTATCAGAATGCTTAAAGATGTGTTAATTTGGATCAATTTGGATGAATTGATATGCTCTCATTCACTCAAAATACACATGGATACACTCAAACATAAAAGGCTTTCAACTATACTTGTTCAGAATGTTTTATCAAGATGTGAATATATGAAGAATGCTTATCATACTAGCAGAAACACACACACACAAAGGATATATGATTGGCCAACTATAACAAGGAAAGATACTTGTGAGTCTATTCTATCAATGAAGAGACATGATGGTAGTTATTTGTCATTATATAAACATAGATAAATGAAAATAACATTCACTCACATGCATAGAAAAGACAGAACATGGAAGTTTGAACAATATACAAGAAAGAAGCTTCTATTTCAATATGTTTCCAAAAAGTCTTACAGGAAAGAGTACCATAGATTCTTCAATATAAAACCATGAAAAATGATGCCTCTATGGGCTTAAATAGTGTTTACAATATGGTTGTCAGATCAACAAAGGATGGATCTCAATAACACTTGTTAAAAAGAAATCTAAAAGATTACAAAAGATAGGATTTTAGATCCTATTTTCAAGGGATAGGTATCCCATCCTAATCCCACTACTTTAGCTCCACCTGAGCTTCCTAATGGATGTAGGAAACCATCATCATCGACCTCTAACAATTGGAACACTAATCCAATCTTTGATGGCTGAAAATTAGGTCGATCTTTAACCAAATCTTTCACACACAGGAATTTGACGAGTTTGTAGCGCAATACACTATGGAAACCTGTTTTTCACTTAAAACTGGTTGTAGGAGACTGTTTTAGGACACAATGAGTGAACAACTTCTTTGAAGAGTGAGCTAGGTGATGAAAGAAGTTGATTTAGACCTGATGATTCATGATATAACCTGTGTAGCCTTCAAAATTAGTGACAAAATGTTTTTGTAAATGGAAAACCCGTCTTGACAAAAAACATATCACTGCCAATTACTAATCGTATTGATACTACTCAGGATTCATTAATTATCTATACCTTACATGTCCCTCTTAAGGTAGTTTTCATACTTTCACTAATATCCAAATATAAACTCATCATGGTTAGCAGTCACACAAAACCTTAAACATTTTTTAATCAATCATCATGCTTGGGAGAACTAGAAGAAGTAATTTCCTTCAAGAATATAGCCAAATTCTTCTTACTAAGCATATTTTTGGCCATGTATAAGTTTTGTGCTAGCTTCCTATTCTCTCCTCTTATGTAACTGAGGTTTTGTTTGTAAATGTTGACCTATTGCTTCCTCTCAACTCTCTTTCTTCTGATGTTCTTCTTCAATTGATTACATTCCCCTGCAAGTTCATTTATTTGTCTTGACAGTTGTCTACCAAGTATGACATTTTCTTGATGTAACTTATGATTCTTTTCCTGGACCTCTTTAAGCTGGTTGTCTGCCTCCTTGAACAATTTAGCCCAATTCTCTCTAGGTCCCTGCTTTGCTTCTGGGGCTGGCTCTGGTGGAGATTATCTCAACTGAACTATGGCTTCCAATGTTTCCTTTTCAAGAGGGGAAGCTTTAAATTTTGGTAACTTAACACTAGGATTTACCACATCACTGCTTGGAATAGACTCCTCTGCTAAAAAAATCTTCCTCTTTGAGGACCTTCTGAGAGATGGTGTGTCAATTTTAGCTTGGATAATTGGAGGATTGTCTTCAATTTCCATATGAGGGAGATCCACAAGAGGCTTTGTCTAATATTCACCAATTATTTCTTGGGCCGTTCCTTTCCTCTTATCTCTTTTGTAAATTTGGACAAGTGAGGGTCTTTGAGGAATCAAGTCTTGAGGCGACTGAGGTTTTTCAGATGAAGAAGGGACAATAGAAGAAGAAGGCTGATCTATTTCAAGTGTAGGAGTAGAGGGGGCATGATCTTGTGCTACCTCAAATGAGGGAGAAGAAGGGGTAGAGGACTGTGGAATATTAGATGATGGAACAGAGGAGTCAATAGGAGGTGTTGCAATCTTCTTTTTAGGGGGTTTGATTTTAGGAGGAGAAGGAGGCAAATCAATGTGATAATTTGATACAAATAAGAAGGTGGGCCAATCCTTCCCCTCCTTTTTCAACTATTCAAGAACTATAAGTTTTATTAATTCATGGTGGAAGATATACTTCTGAAGCTTATTGAGTTTTCTTTGTGTAAATGAAATCATCCTTTGCAAGCTCATGAAGAGGAAAAAGGGTAAGTCTATCTCTTTCTTACTAGTGAAATGGAGAAGGAGCTTGAAATGGTACTACAAAACCCAGTTGTATCTTCCTTCACATGTGAAAAACCTCTGAATGATGAATGGCATCTTGTCATACTAGCCATTTCCTAGGGACACCCTTCACTAAATCAACTCCTCCATGTTCAAGTCTGAGCATATCTTGGCACCAGTCTTATTTTTCAATTCTCTTTTCTTTGAACCATTGTTCCCCTGTCCTAGGGATCTCCGTCACTTCCGCAATCATATATGATATCACATGGATTTCCAAGGGACCAACGTTTTTCTTGCCACTCTTGTATTTCTGTACAAAGTCCCTTGATACCTCCAGATGGTGTCCTTGCAGTTTCTAGCAAAACCTCCAGCATCCCATGCATTTGAAGGAGTCGACATGGTTAGGATATTGCTCAATTATGGAAGTGTTTGTAGGCTCGAACATGACTAGGGAGCCTGACCTTTTCCTGGGAATGGGTTCCTTCCTTGGTGCCATGAGAAAACTGAGAACCTGCTACAATTGTTTTCTGCACAAGAAATGGTGAGAAAAATCCCTAATGAAGAAGATATTTTTTGAATGTATGCAAACCTTGAAACTCCTTTGATGGTGAGATACAACTATAGAAGATACCCTTAGTTTTTTGATAGTGGTCTAAGAACTCATAAACCACTTCTTTAAATAGATTTTACCTTGTAAATTTCAAAATTCAAAACATGGTCCCCCCCCCGAGTTGGTAGCATGCCTTATGCTGAAATGATGCTTTGAGCTGACAACAAAGGTTGAGTTGGTAGCGTGCCTAGTAAAAAAGTACACAGATGTGCTACAAACTCGTAATCATGAAGGAGAATGATAGACAAAAGGTCAAATCGTGTTTTGAGAGATATATGATGGATTAAAATGGACAAAAACCGACTTATATGACCCATGACTCACCTTTTAGGAGGGAAATGACTTAACTTTTGACCAAGATGACCTAGGACAATGACCATGACAACCACTTAGTCATTTTTTTCCTTATGTGACATGACTCAAATTGATGACTAGACTCAATGAAGGACACACTTTAGTGAATGACTCATGATACTAAAAACTTAAAATATCTCCTAAGACAAGAATAAAAAGGTATTTTTATTGGGAGATAACAGGTTTGATGTAAGGGTTTATGGTATTTTGTTTATGGATAGAGTTATGAATTGTTAGATAACTTTTGATGGTTATATTGGTGTATGTCTTTGGTATATGGTTGAGGTACATTTTGGATACATGGTTGAGACAAGTAGTTGATGAGTTGTCACATACATGAGGTGTATAGTTAACGATGTTGGTACATCTTGATGAGTCATAGTTGGTGTGTAGTTGATTCATGATTGGTACATATTTGGTACATGGTTGGAGGCACTTGTTAGTAGTATTGTTGACACATTGTTTATGGATGATGTATCATACTTGTCTTGGTATATTATTATAAGAACATATTTATCTTGGTGATGATTATGAGTTGTGATTGGTTGATGTACATCTTGGTGATATTGTGCATATGGTTGAGAGTTGTCTTGGTTATTGATCTTGGTGAGTAGATTTGATTTGGTTGATAAGATTAATGAGACGGGTTGTTGTGATAGGTTGTTTGGATAGGTTGTTGTGACATGTTATTTGTACAAGTTTGGTGCATGGTTGATGCACTTGCTGATGGTACAGGTTGATGCATGGTATATGTTGGTTCAGGTTATTGGTATATATTGGTATAGGTTGTTGGTATAGGTTGTGACATGTTATTGGCGCAGATTGGTACATGTTTACAACAGTATGTCTCACAGTGACTGTGTGATAGTGGATCCATCATTCTACTTATATTTCAGGGTAGTTGGACGGGGAAAGGATAGGTGGTTGTAGACACCTTCCGGTTGTAGCCGAAGAACATAGGGGGTTGTAGCCTCCTTCTGGTTGTAGCCAGAGAATTGGGGAGTTGGAGATTCCCTCAAGTTGTAGCCTAAGAAACTAGAGGGTCGAAGCCTCCTTCCAATTGTAGCTAGAGAATTGGAATTTGGTGCTTCCTTGAATATAATTATTGACATATAAGAAAAGAATTATGTGGTTTTCTCCCGCAGTGGGTTTCCACGTAAATATTGGTGTACTGTGCATTGTGTGGATGTGTTTGTTATTGTTTATATGCACCGATGAATGTTAATGCTTATGATATAGTAAGATATTGATGATGAACAAATATAATTTATTAGGGTTTGGTGGAGGATGTTATTAGAAAACAATACGACATCGAAGGTGTTGTAAGGAAACAATACCAAATTGTGGGTACAATGGGTAATAGGAAACTGATGTATGGGATGTACAAAAAAGGAACTTATATCTTGGACATGCTAGGAATAAATATAACATGTTTTGTTATTCTCAGAGGCTTAGTTCAGTTCGTGGTAAAGTGATATAGAAAACAAATAAAGAATGATGTGCCCAGTAGCTAAAGTAAAATCATGGGAAAGTTAGACATCCATTCAAATGTTGTGTGGAATGTCCAAAGGATGGTTTAAAATGTGCTCTTTCTGGGAAGCAAGAGAGAACTGTGTGAAATGACCAACTACAGAGGAAAATGACCTTCCATTAGATAAACACCTCAATAACCCAAATAATTCATGGGTGCTTCACAAACATCAACCAGGAAACACAATTTACCCCAGAGAGAGAGAATGAATCTCGAGAGAGAGAAATATGGTTTTAGAAAGTTTTTCAACAACTCTAAAAGGATGATCATTGATATTCCCTCACCCCATGCATTCAATGGTGGATATTAACTAGTTGTTGTAATGCATAAGCACCATTTAAACAAATATTCTCATTGAAGTAAACCTCTCACACAATAAAATAAAATATTATGGAATGAATAACTCCTCCTCTAGTCAGATAAGATGCATAGAAGCCATTAAAGATAAATAGTCATTTTTGTTAGAATAGACACAATAATTTGAACTAGATACTCATCACACAGAGGAAATTGAAACACATTAATGCATCATTTTTACCCTAGATCCCAACTAGGAAAACCAAACTCGAATGGTGCTCAATATTCTTTCTCTACACGTCTACAAGTTTACAATGCTCTCTTCCTCCTTGGAAAAAATCCCTTTGAGTATGAGTGAAAGTGAAGAAATATGGAGAACTAGTGGGTAAGGGAAGGAGAACAACCATGGCTCTTCACTTCCCATTCCTTAGCCTTTTCTCCTTTTCATTTTAATTATTTTCTTTATATTTTTAATTATATCATTATTTGTCTTATTCTACATAAAATTGCATTGTTTTACGTGGCTTACATAATGCATGATGATTATCAATTTTTTTTTCAAGTACTAAGTCTTATCCACTCTTCAGTCCATATCCATTTCAGATCACACCTCCCCATTGAGAGGCTTTTTGGTCTCCAAAATCTCTAGGAAACTAATCTTGATAAGTGTTGTCTTGTTCTCCTTCATTCTACCACCAGGATGAGGTGGTGTCGATTTTCCAACTTCACTTATTTTCAATGTCCCTTCTCCTGGTAAGAAAGCCAAATATGGCATGTCTTTTTCCTTCATGAAAAGGGTTTCCTTCATGAAAAGGGTTTCCTTCACAAAGATGGAAGTTTCAATTATACCATTAAATCCTAGGCCTTCATGATTGGCCTAGGGTGTGACTACAATGGGGCTCAATATTCCTTATCTCCTCTTTCCTATACCTTGTCCATCATAGCCCATTTTCCTTAGAATTTTAGAGCCAATACCTTTGGTATGCTTCTAGAAATCACGAGTTGCTCTTGAGAGATGTCTACGAAAGGTGAGCTTACCAAGTTGATCTCAGTCATGATGCTATCATCAACAGTGGAAATGGAAGGTTTCCTTACTCATGTATTCTCTTGGGCAACTTATTGAAGCCTTTCCAATTCCTTCTCCTTATCTTCCAACTCTTGTTGCAGTTGCATCTGTTGATTAAGGTTGGTTGTCATTGATGTCAACCCTTGAAGAAAGCCTGGTACCACAAAGGTTTGGGTAATGGACCCAAGTTTGTTTGATGTAAATATGAATCATTATTATCTTTTCATGGTTGATAATAAGTAGAAATGGATGAACTCCAAAGTGGTCCCCTTATGGTGAAAGCCCTCACAGAAAGACGCGTTGCAGATTGAGTTATCCTAGAAGTATGGTTAGAGAACCCATGCTTAAATAATGAGATGAAGGTCAGTGAATTTGAAAGTGAAAATATCCTAGATGGATATTTATTTTCATTCCATTTCCAGTGGTATGTGGAACGTCACATAACTCCTCACAGTTAGAGAGTTATGGCCATGAGAAGTTAGAGAACCCAAGTTTGGGTAATGGAACCAAGTTTGTTTGATGGATAATGATATGAGTTTTGATATATTTGTAGGTAATAATATTATATATGGATATTACATGTCATTCCATTTCTAGTGGTATGTGTAATGTCACATAAATCCTCACGGTTTGAGAGTTATGGCCTTATGAAGTTGGAGGACCCTCATATGTCATCTAGAAGCCCCAAAAGGTCAAAGTAGTCAAACTGGTTTAAGAGATTTTAGAATTTAAATAATAAAGTGAAGTGATGAGTGTACTATAATTCAAAGTGAATACAAATGAATTATTTAAATAATAAATTTAATGGAGAAATTAGAAGTGGGTTAACCCTAAAATAAGAAAAGTGGACAAAGTGACCTAGAAGATGTTTTTAAGGAAGCTACTTGGAGAGTATAAATAACAGGCAAGGCTCTGTCATTTCAGATCACACTTGAGAATATTAAATATACATAGGTGTATTAGGTAACCAAAGGATATATAAGCTAAATTTCTAAGGGAAGGTGAAGAAAATAAAGCCGGAATTCAAGGAAGGATAAATTCTTTTGATGATGCCTTCTAAGATATGTTATTTATAGGTCATCTCACCATTTTCACAATAAAAATTTTTATAGAATGATTCAGACCATGAAATTTTTATTCCATTGAGGAAACATATCAAAGTATCTTTGGTAAAAAAATTCATCTTGTGGGTCGTTGTATATTTGGAGTTACACTCCGTGGAAAATAGGGTTTGTGACTAGTCCTGAAATTAGTCTAAAACATTTGTTTCAGGTAAAAACGTCACAACTTCTTCATAAAATATTAAAATTCAGTAAGAAAAAATGTTTTGGTTAGATTACAGTATTTAGTATGTTGTGTAATAGTTTCAGATCGATTCAACAAATATTCTGTGCGGGGCACGCTCTACAGGGTCGCTCTCTAGAATAAGCTAGAATTCAGCAAGGTATGTCATTTTTGCTATAAATAATTTTCTAAGAGGTTCCAAGTAGTGACACCTGGATGAATTGCATAAAACACACTGAATAACATTGTGTATAAGTTTTATATATTTATTCATTACAGGTACAAAGTTATGATTATTTCAAGTTAGGGTTGTTGACTAATCCAAAACTAGTCATGTGAGACTAAAGAAACGTTTGATAAAAATACTAGTCTCTTGTTGTTCAAGTTAAGGAAGGTTTGCAGGTATGTGATCATATACACTGGGTCTATTACAGAGTTACAAATCATATTTGTGTGATGAAATTGAAGAGGGATTTTGGTTAAGGTACATGTTGTGTACATGGTTGAGACAAGTAGTTGATGAGTTGGCACATACATGAGGTGTATAGTTGATGATTTTGGTACATATTGATGAGTCATAGTTTATGAGTAGTTGACACATGATTGGTACATAATTGGTACATGGTTGGTTGCACTTGTTTATGGTACAGGTTGATTACAGGTTGGTGCATGGTTGATGCACTTGTTTATGGTACAGGTTAATTGCAGGTTGAGGTACAGGTAGATGCATGGTTCAGGTTTATTGGTATAGGTTTACAATGGTATATCTCATAGTGATAGTGTGACAATCGTTCCACCATTATACTTCTACTTCAGGGAAGTTGGACGAGGCAAGGATAGGTGGTTGTAGCCACCTTCTGGTTATAGCCAAAGAACATAGGGGGTTGTAGCCTCCTTCTAGTTGTAGCCAGAGAATTGGGGAGTTGGAGATTCCCTCAGGTTGTAGCCTGATAAACTAGGAGGTTGGAGCCTCCTTCTAGTTGCATATGGAAAAAAAAGGAATTTGGTGCTTCCAATGAATGTAATTCTTCAATACATATAAGAAAAAACATTATGTGGTTTTCTCCCACTTTGGGTTTCCATGTAAAACACTGGTGTACTATGTATGTGTATGATTGTTCATTTTTTCATTGCTCATTATTGGGTGATAATTCTACATTGATATAACACTTGGATTATTTGTTTAAAAAGGATTATAATTGCTCTATTACTGATTAAACCCCCCCTCTCAGTAATCCAACAATTGGTATCAGAGTAGGTTCCTTCAGAAATCAGTTTAACCACTGAAAGGTAGATCATGGAGAGAAACAACTTGTATAAAAATGGAATACCACAGTTTGATTGACAAAAGTATTTTTTTGGAGAATAAGGATGAAGACATATATACAGGCACATGGATTTGAAATCTGGCAATCAATTGTAGATGTATACACAACACCAACGATTCCACCAACAAATGACAAAGCAGTGAAACTCGGTCAGAATAATTCCAAAGCCACAAATTCACTTTTGAATGGTCTCAGTGAAACAATATTCACCAAAGTTGCACATTGTAAATCTGCTAAAGATATTTGGGACAAGCTTCAACATATTTATGAAGGAGATTCAAAAGTCAAAGAAGCAAAGCTTCAAACTTACATAGGTTAGTTCAAACAACTAAAGATGAAGGAAGATGATAATATTGCATCCTACTTCTTACGAGTCGATGAAATAGCGAATGCAATCATAAGATTGGGAGAAGAAATTGAATAATCTATAATTGTTCAAAAGGTACTAAGATCTCTTCCTATGAGATTTGACCCTAATATATCAACACTAGAAGAAAGATAAAATATAAACTCAATAAGCATGGATGAACTACATGGAATCTTCGCAACATATGAAATGAGAATTGAACAAGAAAATCCAAATGTAAAAGAAGCAGCCTTCAAAGCAACCAAAATATCAAAGCAAAATGAAAAGAAACAAGCAGAACATAGCAGCAATAGTGACGTCTCAGAATATGATGAAGAAGTGGACAACTTCGTCAAAATATTGAATAAGGGAACCAACGATAGGTATAGAGGTAATATTCCTTTATTTATTTTTTAATTGTGATGTTATTGGTCATTTTGCTAACAAATGTCCTCATAAGGAAAAGGGAAATGATGAAGCTTACTCAAAAGGAAAAAAAACATATAAAGGAAAAAGAACTACAAAGAATGTTTTCAAGAAAATCTTATGCACCAAAGAAGACATCTCATCATCAGACGAAGATGAAGTCAGTGACAGTGAGACATGAAGAGTTCTATTCATGGAAGTAGAAGACTCTAATAAAGAAGACTCTGAAGAAGAATATGAAAAGAGAATATGGCAGAATGGGAAAGTTTGACTCTCGTGTGGACAAAGGAGTACTTGTTGGTTACTCAAGTACAAGGAAAGTATACAAGTGTTACAATATGAGATTGAACAAAGTTGTGGAAAGAATCAACGTAACAATTAATGAAACAGGCAGACCAGAATCAAATGAAGAAGAAAATGAATCAATGGAACAACCTTTTGAAAAGGAAGCAGAAGATGAAAAATAAGTAGAAGAGGAAGATGAAGAGAATCCGATAGAAGAAGAAGAGCAAGTTCAGCAAGTGTCTCCAAAGACACCTAGTAGACGAGTACAAAAGAATCATCCTTTAGATTAGATTATCAGAAACAAAGATGTAGAAATTGAGACTAGAAGAAGAATATGTTCACCAGAACAAACACACCTAGCACTCTTATCTACAATTGAACCAAACTGTTTTGAATAAGCCAACAAGGATGAATTTTGGAATAAGGCCATGGATGAAGAATTGGATCAAATAGAGAAAAATGACACTTGATAATTTGTTCTAAGACCAAAGAATAAGAATGTGATCGGCACAAAATGGATTTTCAGGAATAAATTGAATGAATATGGACATGTTACAAGGAACAAATATAGATTGGTATGTAAAGGATATGCACAAATTGAAGGAATTGACTTTGAAGAGACATTTACCCTAGTTGCCAAAATGGAAGCAAACTATTTACTTCTATCTTATGCATGCTCCAAAAATATTAAAGTG
>JASDQU010815524.1:64421-100087 GCA_032191745.1 Picea mariana
TTTCAGAGGAATTCTCAATCAAGGTTAAGGTGCTTGGAGGGTGACTTTGGCCTATGGTTCGGTGACGAGGGTATCTTCAATGGTAAAATGAGCACACCATCTTCTATATTCAAACAGGTTATGGGCATAAAATTGTATCAAAAGCACATTTAGATTGTTTGAGAAAAAATTTATGCTTAGAGAGAAGATGTAGAATTTGATCCACATGGACAAGATGGAAAACATGATTCATGAGACTTTGAAAAGTGGAGGGGGGATTATATAGGCCAATGAACATGATAAAGAACTCATAGTGAACCTCATGAGTTTAAAATGTAGTATTTGGAATGTATTCCTCTTTCATATGTATCTAGTGGTAGCATGAACATAGATCTAGTTTGGTAAAGTAATGAGCACCACTCGATTCATCCAAAAGGTCATCAATGAAAAGAATCAAAAAATTGTCTTTGATTGTGATTTTGGATTGTGATTTTGTTGATGGAATGAAAATCAGGGCACATGCACCAAGTTCCTTCTTTTTTGAGTACCATGACTACAAGAGAAAAATAAGGGATGGTAGTGGGATGGATCACACTTGCTTCAAGCAACTCTTGAACAATTTTCACATTTTCATTTTTCTAGGAAAAGAAATGACCATTGGGAAGACCATTTCATGGGATTAGGGGAATGGAATGATCGTGGGTGCCACAGGAAGGGGAATTCCATGGGGAGTGTTAAAAATATCTTGGTGTTGGGAGAGTATAGTTTCGAGGTCAGGATGCATAGAATGTGTCTCAATTGCTTGAATGGAATGGAGTTAGTAAATATTCCTAGAATGACCTTTTTTTAGTAGCTTTTCCATTCGGTGGGAACTGATGATATCAAAGGATATTATCATGATGCCTTGGAACTTTATTGTTGTCCCTCCTGTTGGAATTGCATGATTAAGTCCTTAAATTCCATGATAAAGGGGTCAAGTGTCTGTAACCATTCAACATCGAGCACAATGTCGCAAGCACCCATGTCAATAGAAAACATATGATATTTTAGATGGTATTGACCAATTTGTAGGCATACATTTTCAAAATGCCCCCCACATTTCATGGAACCGCCATTGGCAATCATGATTTGAAAATTGTTGATTGCGCAAATTTAGTAATTGATTTCTTGGGCAATGTGGCTATGAATAAAATTATGGGTGTTTCTAGAGTCAACTTAGGATGAAAACTTTCCTATGCTTAATGTATCTAATTAACTTGGTGGTTTGAGGATTAGAGAACCTAGTTAGGGAATTCAGTGGAATCAAGGTTTCAACTTCTGGAGGATTAGAGGGAGGAGTGGGAAAAATCAACATCTTCACCATAAACATCCTAAAAAATGGCCATAAAAATCTTGTGTGCTTTACACTTGTGCCCCCAAAAATATTTATCATCATAATTATAACAATTACCCTTGAGTTAGAGTTCAACCATTTCTTGTAAAGTTAATTTTTGGATCTTGAGAGGAGTGATAGGAAGGGTGTGATTGGTGGGTCTAGGGTGAGGTATAAATGAGATTTTTATTCTCTAAGAAGACATGACCTATTGTTTTTCCTTGGCTCATTTTTTAGCTTCCAACCAAGTCCGAGGGTGAGCCATTAGGACTTGGGCTCAAATTTCATCCTTTAGGACACTGATAAAGAATTCCTTGAAAAAGGCATCTGACATGCCCTCTATTTTGAAAGAGAAGTGATCAAAGGAAGAGATAAAGTCCTTCATTGTGACATATTATTTAAACTTGGTCAAGCAACCCAAAGGGTGTGTGCCAGTTTCAAAGTGTTCCTAAAGATCGACAATAAATTGTGTCCAAGCAACATACCCTTGGCGTGAATTTTTACGCCATTTCCACCATTTCCAATGTTCAAGATCTAGATAGAGGATACCATAACAAAGTTTGGCCAAATCATCAATAATTCCAGGCAAGAAGAAATGATGTCCCATTTGAGTGACCCAACCTATGGGATCCAAGCCATCAAATTTGTTCACCTTGACTCTTGGAAGACATAGTTCGTGATGAGGGTGATTGGAATGAAAGCCTTGAAATGGGAAGATTAAACATCTTCATGGTAGGAAGGTTGTTTAGAGGAGTTAGGTCCCTAGAATTAACTCATGAAGTGGTGCATCTTGGTAGATAGGGAGTATATGGATTGTTTCACATCTCACATATCAAATTTGACGGTAGCCATATCATATTTTAGGGTATAAATATCATAGGTGATGATATAAATATTATAATTTATGCCCTATATGTGATGCTTGTTTCTCTATTCATTGTCAGTGATCAATTTGGTGATTTATTGGTTGCGGGTGAGAACCATTTGGGAATAAGCAGAAAGTGGGATGGTGGGTCCACACAAAAAAAAGGTTACATGTGAGGGGTACCACAATATGCGGGGAGAAATAGGAATCCAATGAGATAGGTGGAAAATAAGGGTGTTGGGAAGGGTGGGTTGGTCCACTGGAAAAAAATGATTAGAAGTGATAGGTACCACGATGATCAGGGAAAATAAAGGAATCCAATGGGATAGGTCTTGAATAATGGTATTGAAAAGACCACTATACTTGTTTTTTCTACTCCTACGAAGTTATACTCTAGTATGAAGAATACTCTAGTGATGTAATGTCCAAATTGTTAACATAGAAAATTGTGTAGGAATTTCTCAACCTCAATGCAGGAGTTAGGATTGTGTTTCAAAATTTCCCTTCTATTTCTATTTTATTCCATTCCCAAGGGTTAGGTTTCTCAGGATTCCTATATACAAGGGATTTCCATGTGATATAGCTCTTTTATATACATACAGGGTCGAATAGTAGTACTTGACCTAATATCTCAGGGCACCAATGAAGGAGGCTCGACCGTATCCTTAGTCGTACTACCTAATTACCTAGGTACTAGAGAGGAGTCTTCTCGAGTGTTGTTCTCAGTGCCATTACAACAGTCAGGTGGTGGGCAATATGATTTAAATTTTGTTTTAGGATACCTAGGGGAATCCTTATATATGTGAAGGTATGTGGGAGTGATGGTCGTGTACATGTGATGTCTGATGTGGTACTAATCGAAGGGGTACCAACAAGGGTTACAAATGTTTCCAACAAGTTGAAACATTTGTTTCAAGTAACCCATGGAATCATCCATGTTTCCTATGTGCATTATTCCCCAACCACATTTTTCCCATCGATTGATAGATCTCTATTCTTTAAAGACATTGGAAGGACACATCTCTACCCGAAACAACTTTGTCACAAAATTTATGCAGAGGAAAGTTCTATAATACAACTTGTAAGGTACTAGATGTATTATAATAAACAAAAACATAAATATTACAACAAATACTAATGGAGCAACAAAATATAGAGAATAATAACACCAACAATGATAAATTTATTGTAGAAATCCAAGTTCATTTTCCTCTTCTAGGAGGAAACATACAGCAGAGAAGATCTCTATTAAAATAAGTCTTAAGACAAGGCTTTTTTGTGCATTCTACTCCTATTTATACTAATTCTATGTTCAAAAGAACATTCTATAGGAAGATCTTTCTTCAAGCATAAACTTATATTAAGACTTCTTACATTAGACTGGTTCACATTATTATATAGGCCTTATTTACTAATGCTAGCCTTTATTACATAAAAACATAATATTCTACCTATGGGAGGGATTAGGGAGGCTAGGTCCCTAACATATTACACTGTGTATTGGATTGTCTTTTATGACACACCGATAATATGTGGTTGTTCAAAATGTAAAGGGTTAAAGAAGAATCCTCGACGTGTCACATTGTCCCATTATATTAATGATCAACTACCCAAATTTGATGGTCAAGAATCCAATAGGTGATATATAAAATACATGTAGGAACACTTCCATATGATCCTTTTTTGAAAAGTTGGAAGCCATTTCAACTAATTTTCATCCTAAATTGGCCAAATTGTCTACTTTTGTTGAGTTAACAAAGATTTATAGTGATCCAAAGTATGATATCAATACTACCTAAACCATCTCTACTAAGAGATCCAAAATGTTGTATGACCTAAGAGAAAAAATGTCCAAGTACACACCAAAGTCCATTCAATTGTTGGAAGGTAGAGATCACTTCCTCTTACAATTGATCTTTTTATGGTGCTTGGTCGTCTTCCATACATGTGCCCAATGTTGGAACCAAATTCATTTTTTGTGGTAATAGTTACATGATTTCCAAGTACAAAATAGATGTTGCAAATCTAGGGTTGTTTATCCTTTCACATATATTCTTTCCTCCCAAACAATCAATAGCACTTATACCATAGTGTGGTCCACTTTATAGTCACTCTGATTAATTGAATATTGTTAAATACAATCATATCATTTCCATGTGTAGTATGTGCATGAATGGTTATGCTTCTAGAAACTTTAATAGGAAAAACCTGTTATATATCGACGGTCATCCACAAATTCATGGGAACATTGCAAGGTTCATACATAGTTGTAAGTCCTCATTATTTAGTACAATTTTTTCCTTTGAGGAACACTCCAATAAGAAAGAGTTCTTTAAGAAAAGGAAGGCATCCATATTTTTTCTTGTCCATGCAATACGTAGTTTGTATCTAGTGATGAGTTGATTTTCATAGACCACCAACCACTCATGAAAAGCACCTTGCATTGGGTCTACCTTTAGACATTCCCTTGGGGAATACTTGAAAAGGATGATTGAGTATTTTTGGATTTTCAATGGAACTAATGTAAATGTATTGCTTAATTTGACATTTTTTTTATAAAGTGGTTGGTTGCATGTTACAATAATTACATCAAATATGGGGACTAAGCCCTACAACATCTACACAAGAACTTTTTTTTTTTTTTTTATTGAGTTTTATTAATATTTTTTGTATTTTTAAATATTAATATAAATTTAATTTAATTTAATATTCACTTAACCTTAACAAATCACTAAGCTCGTGATAGTTGGCTAATATTTTATTAACTCCAAAAAAATATGGGTTGAAACTAAGGATCCTATGTTTTCCTAAAACATTGCAACAAAGTGTTTTTTTACCCAGATGTGTTGGATGGGTATTGGTGGTTCGTATTGAGACATGATCCAAGATCAAAACATATTTTTGAGAAAAACAAATGTTCTAATTTCAAGTGAGAAAGATAATCAAAGTGATGGCAACGAAGAATGATATGAAAATGCTTTGTTTCGACATTTATATTGTGGATGTGTCATTTTATTATGGGTATCTATAATGGCCAATTATGTTTTTTTTTTCTTCATTTTACAATGTTGAATATGAATTAACAACTATTTACATCCACCATATTGAAAATACATTAAATTGTACAAACATAAGATGTGGTTTTCATATATTTTATTTTCATATTTATTGTTTATTATAGCAAACATATATTGTATTGTATTAACATATGTTTATGTTAACCTTTGAATTACTAAGCATTAATTGAGATATCACAAAGTTGGTGGCGTATTCGTATAATACAGTAGTAAAGATTTATTTTAAATTATATTTTATTTTAAAAAATGATGATATTAAAAAATGAAACCTCATTTTTTTTGTCAATGTTTGAAAAATTCAAAATTCAAATAAATATATACTTACCTTGATGGAACTTCTAAGGACAATTGCAAGAAAATAACTTCTTGCAACATCTATGAATTCTGGAATAACACTTGTGGTGTTGGCATTAACAACTTTGATGGCATTCCCAACCTTAACTAGTGCAACTATCATGGCCTTCACCTATTCCACTCCATCCTTTGGTTTTCTAAACATATAAACTTATATTAATATTTATTTTTACATTATCCTTGAAATAAATGTTAGTATAGGAAGAAAATGGAAATTCTAAAAGGTTTTTCTTCTAGGGCCTAATCACAATTAAGAAATTTTTTAAGGATCCATAGTTATCTAAAAGTATAGAAACGTTTTCCAATTTTACTAATTCTTAAAATACTAATTACTAATGTTTTTGTTTTCATATTTAATAATTTAAATTTAATTAATTGTAAGTTTTAAGTAATAAAAATTCTTAAATGTAACTATTATAAATTTAATAAAAAATTATTATAGCTTTATCATTAAAATAGATTAAAAATAACATTTCATAAGAGTAATTATTCAAATTGATTTTTTCATTCATTAAACAAATCCAATATTTGCATGCATTTTAATACAAAATCAACCAGATACAATACTTACCATACTTTTTCTATGGATGGGGTGTTTGGGAAGAGAGAGGAAGGGATAAATCCCCCCATGGAAAATAGGTGGCATATTAATGGCATATCTCCCCAGGACACATATCTCGCTTCATTAACCTCTCCTCCAACATGTGGACAATACTCTCGGTCATCGCTCTAACCAAAAAGCCACCTGAATACATGAGCCCTCCACCGACAAAAAACTAAAACATTTAAAGCAATGTGATCCTCTCGAGACTTAAAGAGTGGTAAACCATGTTCCCTCCCATAATCATTCCTTCCAGCTAAGATGAACGGAAGCGGAACATGGCCAAGTGGAATCAACCAATTTCATCTCTTCTCTAGTTAGCATCCAGTGACAAGACCCTAGCATCGAAACCTTGCATCAATAGTTAATACAGAGGCTCCCCCCCAAGGTAGTTGAGGTCAACAAACACGAGATCTCCTACACGTCCTCAGTTCTGGGTGAGATTTCGAGGCACAACCAACAAGGTCGCGGGGGTGCAAATCTAAATGATATTTATGAGGCATCCTATCACCACCTAGACTCATTCTCGCCTCCTTTATATCCCTCTCTATGACGAGATATGCATACCAAGTGAGGAACGAGACCCTTAGCTACTTATTGATGTGTTCTCTACAAATTGAGAACTTTTTCTAGTATTACATATCCCTATCCTCTAATAGTGAGTGGTCGTCTTTACCCCCTCTCTCCACCTTGTATCACCCATCTTTACATGCCCTCATCCATGACACCATGGCTCCCAGACATGGTTATGCTCCTAGCTACATATGCAGCTCTGGAAACCCTGGGGATTCCTCCTCGAGGAGTCAAGAAGAGGGTTGTCCAGACTCAAGAGTTCAATATGAGGCCTACAATGCAACCAGAAATTATGAATCAAATACTCCTCACCGTTTCTAGAGAGCTATGGAGGAAGTGTAAGACACCGTCAGTTTAGAGAGGGAAATGACTAGCGACTCTGAAGTAGCTGAGACCACTATTCATTGGGTCCCAGATGTTGGCCATACACGAGGTCGGGACACCCGTTATTGGAATACTATTGAATTATACTGATAAATCAATACCTTTATGGGACAAATTCTTCAAACAAAGGAAGACACTCAAAATATTGTACAACTTTAGGTTGATGGTCTTTATATGATGGTTAGAGAGATCCTCTCCCATCTCCCGTCGGCTCACCAAAATAGGCCACCTCCCACAACAACTTGTCACTAGCAATCAAGTCTCAATGAAGCACAACTAGCAGATCCTCCAGCCTCCTCGATGGGGCCTTCGACACCATGGAGAAGGGTACCAAATTAGAATTTTTTTATAATGATAACTAACAATAGGCCTAGGCTTGTTATTTTCATAGTAACTCTGGACTCTCTTGTATTTACTGTTTTTTGGACACTTCATAAACAATGTATCTGGTCGGATGGTATTTACCTTCGTTGTTGGTCTGGCTCCCCAAGTGGCAGGCGAACAAAAAGGATTTTTGGTTTGTATAATATTTTAAAAAATCAATAGAATATTTCCCGTGAACTTACAAAAAACAAATACTTACCATGCTTTTTTAATAGAAGATTCATAAAGTTAGTAATAGAGTAAAAAATTGTGAAACGATTTAATTAAAAGTGTATAGATCAAAATTTATTATTATTCTTTATATTTAATATTTTGGATTTAATTAAATAAACTTAATATATTATGATAGTTGAATAATATAAATTAATAAAATCTTTGGGAAAATTAAAATATAATAAAATATAATAATTTTGATTTTAGTAAACAATTATATTATAACTTTGTCCTGTAATATTTGAATAATAAACATTAAAAAGATAACATCATTACTACATCATTATATTATTATTAGTGAATAATGATATCATAATGTTATTATTACAATATACAAAAAAATAAATAATTATTCAAATCACAATCATTTAACTCATCATATTTATTTATTTTTGTTGCTAAACACATTTAATCAACATATTGTATCTTGATAGACAACAAACAATGCAACTTGAAGAAGAGTTAAACATTGTATGGTATTAATGGTTGTGAATTTTTGCAATCACAATCCAAATTAATTAAACAATTTCATAAAAGTAAAGTTAAACATTATATGGTATTAATGGTTGTGAGTTTTTGCAATCACAATCCAAATTAATTAAACGATTTCATAAAAGTAAAGTTAAACATTATATGACAATTGTAAATTTAAATGATTAGTACATCTCAAATTTAATTTTAAAATGGAGAAATTATCAATAATGTTAGTCATTAGCATACTCATAATGCATTTTATAAATCAAACAACAACAACATCAACATGATATGAAAAAACATAATATACATGAACGATATACATATCAATATACATGTCAAATATAGATGTCATAAAAATAAATAAACTTGTCATATATACATCTCAAGTCAAATATAAAACAATCAATATACATGCTAAATAGTACCCCTACTAGCTAGCTCCACCACCAAAGATAGAGACACTAGTTCCTTCGCTACCAAAGTTAGAAGCATGTGTGTAAGTACCTATGTAAAAAATAAATGATGCAAGTATACTCTCAAATGCCTCTCCACTAGGATGAAGCTCATGTGAAGAACTGGATGTGAACACAATGTACACAACATCAATGGCGTGTGACACATGTGGAGGAGGAGGAGGATGAGGATCGATGGATGGTGATACAACTAAAGGAGGAAGAGGAGGAGGAGGAGGATTGGTGGATGGTGACACATGTGGAATAAAAGTGGGAGGATCAATCAATGGTGACACGAGTGGAGGAGGAGGAATAAGTAGGAGAGTCAATGGATGGTAACACATGTGGTGGAGAAGCATGAGGATTGGTGGATAGTGGCACAAGTTGAGGAGGAGGATTGGTGGATGGTGACACATGTGTAGGAGAAGTAGGAGGATTGGTGAATGGTGACACATGTGGAGGAGGATGAGGAGGAGGAGGAGGACCAGGTGTTGTAGAGGATGTGGGTTAGGCTCCTGATATGCCAAATGGAGTGGAATCATGTGTAGCATTTGTTAGTATCTTGACGTGGTCAAGGGAACCAACAATATGATGAATCAGTGACATCATGTCATGAGGCAAGGTCTCCCATATCATAGATGGGTCTGATATCCATAATATCTCTCGAAAAAGTATGGGTACCACTCCATAGCTAGCCATCAAACCACAGAGGAAATCCACCACCTATGTCCAGACTCTCCAATCTGGCTTGTGTGGCATGTTAGGTCTATGTATTAGAGGTCATTACTCTAGTGCCTCCTCCATCTCCTCTTCCCATTGGGGAGGCGCATCCCCAACATATGTGTCAATATCTACAAGACAATATATAATGATAATAAGATAATTGAAACAAAATGTTACAATAAATTGAATGTGCATTAAATAAGACATAAAAAATATGGAACTAGATTTATCAAAAACTAACCATAATATCACCTCTCTCATCTAGTGTCTCGGATACTGTAAAAAAATATTTGGACATCCTCTTGAATCCATCCCTGTGTATAGGTACTGTACAATATCGAGGACAATATTTTCCTCTCTAGCCAAAAAATCACATACCTCCCTACCAACCAGAGGACATATTCACTATAGTTGGCCCCTCTTCGGAAACAATTTCCCCCACATGTGCATACACAAATCAAGCATAGGCCTAGGAGGGAAACAAGGCACTTCTGGTCGAGTGGCATGAACCCTCTAAAAAATAATGTAAATAAATATTACGTGAATGGGAAGAATATGATCCCATTGAAAATGATGCGACAACGATCCAACGCAAAACAAAAATGTCTCCTAAAAACTCTTTTTCCACCTAATCTTTCACTAAACTATCTACATAATGCATCAAAGAGAAACTAATACACTTCCCATCATAGGTAAAGTGTGACAGTGCCATGATATAATACATAGGCACCTAACCTCCTCTCTACGAAATGAATCCATCCACATCTGACCACCAACAACATGGAATCCCAAAGTATAAATAATTTCTAGATTGGTATATCTCTACACATATGCTAGCTGGGTATATCATGTAACAACAGGTGGTGCATCAGGGAATTTGAGCCAAAGCTCCCCCTCTTAGATAACCTAGTGATGAATAAACATCCTCTGTGGACTGATACCACAATTCAGAACCTAACCTAAATTCTTCTTGACCATGATCCCAATGATGGATCAATTATTGTAACAACGGAGAGTCCCCCTGAGGGATGTGCACACCTCCTACAACTTGAGGAGGCCAACATCCATCAAAAGGGCACATGTATGTTGTTTAATAGGGTGAATTCACCTCTCCCTCTCCCTCTATTAAGCCTCTCACTCACATACAAATTTGTAGGTTTTGACCCATTGTTGCTCCTCCTCTCGTTGTTGTCGTCTCTAATTCACATACAATGTTTTTTAGGAACACACACACACATAGATAAAATGAATTTAAATTATGAAACACACACACATATTTAAATAACTTGTATTTAACAAAACTAAAATTAATTTTTGTTTGCAAAACAATGTTGAAAAGTAATCACTGTGCCTAAAAGAATCACTATGCATTGCCATTGGTGCTCTATATAAGAAAAACAACACCACCATGTAAGGTTGTTACTATCATGCACCGACGATCCACTTTATTGTCTCACTGCCACTTAGTTTAGTGGTGCATCCCATAAGATGCACCACATTGCTAAATTGTGAAATATTTGGCATGGTGTCATGCTTTTTACAACACCGATGTGTTTGTTGAATTTAGGGGTGTTGACCTATATATAGCTCACCTGTATTAAAAAATATTCCAAATTATTTCAAAGGTTGATGTCCCTATGTTATGCTCAAACTAAAGTAGGTGTGGTCCCCTAGTATAAGTATTTCAAATGTTTGATGACATAAATGGCTCATAATTCTATAAATCACATGAATGTCATTATCAATTTATTGCCTTCATCTATGCATATAGTTATAATGTTAAAAGGTCCTGATTGCATTTTTAAAGGATGATGACTAATACTACAAAGTTGGTCTGCATATACACCATTATTCCATCACGCAACAAGGCTGGTGACCATCCTACAAACCACATGTGGCATATAATGTTGGAGCAAAAAATGTATATATGATACATGGAAAGCGATATATGTTTAGTTATTTGAGTAGTGTTTTGAATAATCACTAGGATATTGGAAAATATCATGATATCATACAAGTATTGGCACTATCACATAACCATTGTGATTTCATGATGGTAAGAAAGATAATATGGTATGCACTCTTGAATCATAATTTCAAAATGTTATTGGTATATGGTTTTGGTAATAAGTTATGTATATGGCATGTCGTTGTAATATAAAAGAGTTTGATAAATGTTTGGGCATATGATATATGGTAATGTGGTTATATGAAAGTTTCGACATATAAAACATTGGTGGAATACACGTCGATCCATTCATTAACTATGGTGCACTAATGATGCCGAGTTCACAACTCGCTATTTTGGAACTTGTTAGGGTTACTTTTGACTGCTCATTTACTCATCGAAAGTGTGGATATGGAGTTGAGATCTGTGTTGAAGTTTTTTTTTGCTAAGCTTGAACCATGGTAGTTGAAAATGTATTTTTGGAAAATATTTAATGCAAGTTGAAGCTTTGCAATGGAAACATTTCTGGTTGAAGGTGAATACTCTATGTAGCTAAAAGCACTATTGTAACTTTATTTTGTTAATGATAGCTTGGACATGGTTTAGCTAGAATGTTGAGTTTTCCCTCCTTTTTTGTTTCCTTACTTAGAAATACAAAATTTATGGCTCACATAAGAATTGGCATGGGTTGAAGTCTGCATACTCAATGATATTTAAAATATGTGTGATACCTTGTCTATGTTTGGGGTTAACACTAATTGGGTTGTGGTTAACTATTGGTGGCTCCTTCTGGGCTTTCATTCCTCCATATTGTCACTTTACATTTGTTTTATTTGATATGGCTCTACATACTCTACCATAAAAGTCTTTAGACCTCACTCTATATAATATGTATTGAGTTGGGCTCTATCTTGTTACATTATAATTTGTATTGTAGTGATGAACCATAGGTCTTGAAACTGCATTATGTAAAGAAAAAGGATTTTGGTTTTTATGTGGTTTTGGAGTCAAATATGCATTGTAACCTACAACACTTACAATCATTCATCCATATTACCATTTTCCGTACATTTACACATATAAGGTTGAATTCACATATCTCTAATACTCTCGATTGGTCCATATTAAAATGAATCTTATGAAATTAAAGAGCTGGAATACTCTGTTATATGAAAACCCTCGTAAAAACGAATGATGCATGATGTGTGAAATGAGGTATTATAAGTATCTGGTTTCTTTTGTTGTTGTCGTTTATACTTGTAATTTTTCATTTCCCTACAAAAGTATGCCCTAGTCCTATATTTGGTTAAGGATGTTATAGTAATGATGTATACAAATTAAATATGATATAAAGATTGATATAGTATTTTGAAACAAAATTTAAGAGGAAACAAGGAGATTGATATGAAATAAAAAAGAAATGCTTTTGTGGATTATTTACTTTCTAATTACAAGGAAAGAGTATGTATGATTTTTCCCATATCATTCATTATTCCATTTTCATTTCCCTCTTGTAATATCAATCTCTTTTATGTTGTAACATGGGCCTTGCTAAACATATTTAACAAAATTTTGTGAAGTATGTCTTATTGCTACATATTTAACAAAATTTTGTGAAGTATGTCTTATAAACATATTTAACAAAATTTTGTGAAGTATGTCTTATTGCTACATATTTAACAAAATTTTGTGAAGTATGTCTTATTGTTATAGATGAGTTTATTTTGCGGAGGAAACATACGAGAAAGGGGTATAAAACCAAATGTTGTATGGAAAGAAGGAAAAAATAAAAGAATCTATTTTGCTACACATTTTGATGCCAATTATGATGAATTCAATCAATTAATTCAAACAATATGCCTGGACCTTACAGGATAACCAACTTTTGCTCAACCATTTGTCCCTCCTGATATGCCATTGTGACCTCACCCAAGTATCATGGATGTTCCAAAACCACCACCTCATCCTATACATGATGGTTGGGGGAAAAATCTCATTCAATAACCTTATAGTATAAACCATTGGCCTGCAAGCCTGAGGAATGCACCATTGCCTCATGTTTACACACCCATAGCATTTACGATGTGTTTTTTATTTCTACGATAGTATTTATATTTTAGATATTGGAGTCCTTAACCTTTGGGGTTGACGTTGATTATATGATATATTTTTTTGATAAAAACTCAAAATATCATATATCTTTTACAAATGGAGATACAAGTGTAATGATGATTATGATGATGACATTGCATTATTGATATAGATTTTTCCATATATGTTTAATTGTTTTTGTTAAAATGTGGGAGTCTCAAGAATTTTTTCATGATCAATACATTTGTATTAATAGATTCTAGTGGGATCCCACCTACTTTTAATTAAGTGTTTGAAAAAAAAAATTGTGACCTTTCCTTTAATTCATTAACTTTCTCATGAAATAAAAATTAAATGAATCATTAAAAGGTGGTTGAATTACACAATTGTTTTATACAAGTTTAAAAGAGTGTAATATACTAGATATAAAAAGTATGCAGAATGGAAATAAAATGCTAGAAATGGCAGAATAACAACAATATAACCAGAATAATCACCACAATAACACTGAAATGATATAAGAATAAAAACAAAAATAGCACTTTGATTTTGAGAGAAATGTTCACGGGCCTCTTCGAGGGGGAAACCTCCAGTCGAGAAGAGCTCTATTACAATAATCTCCAAGCTAGGGTTCTCATACCCTCGACTCCTATTTATACTAAATATGTCTATCAACAGAAGCATCTAGAGGAAGATCTTTCTAGAAGAAAAAGCTTCTATTAGGTCTTCTTACATTCGACTTATTCTATTTTATTAAAATACCTTATTAATGTTGACCTTTATTACATCCGAATATATTTTTCTACCTATGTGCGGGTTAGGACCCTAACAAAGAGGAGGGAATTCAAAAAGGAAACGGAGGGAAGAAAAGGTTTGTGAGAAGGTATTCCCAAGCATTGTGAGTATTTTTTTATTATTCATTTCCATTCTAAGTTTTCTTATGGACTAAAATATCTTATTGGAACATCAGGTTCTAATGGTTCATCATGCTTCTCCTGGAATCTAACGATCAGGTGGTCGACCAAAATTTGGAAACAATCGGTTGAGAAATCGACCAAATATCTACTTCAATCAGTCGAGTAGTCAACAAGCCTATCGGTAGAAAATTTGACCAGTATTAAAAGAAAGTCATTCGATAGATCAAACATCCATGCAATCGACTACGATTTGGATGCATGGATGATCAGGTCGAGAAACCTTGTCAAGACGACTAGAAATCACAGTTTTAATGGATGCAACTCTAACCACTGATGATTATATGTGGACATGATCTTATCGATTCCAAGGAATTTGGTTATATATTGAAGCTATAAATATAAAACCTGATGGGTCATTATCAACAAGTGAAAGGAAGTGACACAAGTATGTTATGTTTTCAATATGCATTATGATGTTATGATCACATTTCCCTTTGTTTAAGTGTTTTAACGATGTCTTTAGACACCACTTGTTATATTTTAAACTTCTTCCTCTTCGATTATCTACAATTATATTTATTTGCTTCATATCAGGTTACACTCAATCCCCAACATGGTATCAAAGCGATTGGTTGTGACCTTGCTTGTTGTTTGTAAATCGTGCTAAGTAAAATCTATTGTGTGATTGACTATGGGATGGTGATTTGTTGGTTGTAACTTATAGAAACAAATTATATCTATCTAGATATCAAATATGGATTTAAATATTAATCCTATAGTCTTGAATGGATCAAATTATGTTGTATGGTCACCCGACATGGAAACTCTACTAAAGAGTAAAGGACTGTTGTAATATACAAAGAATGTGATTCATATCCAATAGATGATTAAGTAATATTCATTTTTAATGGGAAGAAGGATGAGGCTGTGGGGGTCATCATGAATTATATCTCATGGGAGATTCAATTTCACATTAGTGGAATCAATTGCTCTCATCAAATTTGGGAGAAGCTAAAGTTTGTATTCGATAGAGTTGATGAAAGCCACATCATGCAATTGGAGAAAGAGTTGGTCTCTCTCTATCCTCATTCTTTTGACATAAAAAAATCCTATTTGGTGCGTGTGAAGGAACTATAGTTGAAATTGGGAGAATTTGGAAAACATTATCAAAATAAATCTAAACAACTCATTGAGCTAGTCCTAATGATTTTGAGAACACTGCTCAACATGTCATTTCGACTTTCCACACCAACTAGAAGGAATGCAAGGAATATGGTAGGGATTACACTTTTGAAGATTTATGTGGCTTATTGATCACTGATCAATAAAGATTGCTTGATGAAGGAAATATTGGTGGTAAACATCAAGTCCACTTTCTCAAGGGAAAGGGAAAGTTGAATCACAAGGAAATAGAATGGTTTGATATCCATATACAAAGTCCTGGATTCCTTGACTAGAAACTTAAAGGGCAGAAATATGCACCTCGTCTGAGTAAAAATAAGAAGACACGTCAATGCTATGGAAAGAATGGACATGTGGAGAATATTTTCTATAAGAGAGACGACCTAGAGGAGAATCACAAACACCTTAAAGGAGATGTGTTTTTTGTTTGTCGACCCACTGATAATTTCACCTTCCAAGTTGGAACTTCTCTATCCTTGATGTCTCATTCTACGTAGAATGAATGGTTAATCGAATATGGTTGCAATCATCATATGGATAAGAAATATTTCGTGTTCATGTCCTAATATGAAGTTATGGAGATAAATATCTATGTTGATGATGATTTTTCTCTCGATATTGTTGGTCAGGGTGATGTTTCCTGTCGACATGGGAGAATTTTCAATGTCTATTATGTACTGAACCCAAATGCCAATATATTTTATATTTCTTAATTAAGACAAACATGTAATATTGTGTATTGTTTTCCAGATTAATTCTTTGTTCGATATTTAAGGATATTTTTTTCGATTTTCGTCGACCCAAAGGATAGTTTGTATAAGTTTTATGACATGACTTGACCCAACTCTTAATCGGACACTCTTGTTTCTCACACCAATGAACAAATTCAAAATTGGCACGAACGACTCATACACCTAAATTTTCAAAGTCTGCATTCAATGGAAACTCGTAATATGGTTGTTGGTTTACCTAAATGTTTTCCCCCGAAGCAGTCTGTAAAGGATGTGTGCTTGGAAAGGATATTTAGACACCCTTTGACTATAGAAAAGATTGGCAAGCATATAACCTCTTGGATTTGTTTCACAATGATCTATGTTGAATCAATCTAACTTTCTTAACATGTGTAAGGTATATATTGACTTTCATTAATTGTCTCTCTCGTTTCACTTGGGTTTATTTTTTGAAGAACAAAAATCTTGTCTTTTCAAATAATTTATATACTTTGCTAAAAATCAATGTGGACAATCCATCAAGTATGTAATATTAGAAAATTGATCCAGATGGATCTCAGTGGCCATCCACCTCCTTCACTGAATCACCATTTTGAGCCAGTGGTTTTGATAAACCATGATATTCACCCTTTTTATGGGGAATGGAATGGAATGTCATCTTCATTTTTTAATTACAGACATCATCTAATGATTTCCTAATGGTCTTATGTACATGGCTACATCATAGCGTTAATGCATCGGATCCCATTAGAACTTCGTAGTTAAACACGCTTAGGCTAGAGTAGTACTGGGATGGGTGACCGCCCGGGAAGTCCTAGTGTTTTACATGCCTATGGAATTTTATAAACTTAGTCCAATTTATCCCACATGCATCATGGGAATTGTTCTCCTCTCACTCTCTCATATATACTTGAGGTGAAGGAGGCCCTTTAAGCATGCAATGGAGTGTGATGTAGATATTCTTGTGAATGAAGCGTAGCCAACATCTCTTTCTTTTTAGAGATAAACTACCCCATTTTTCCAATTTGTGTTCTACAATGTTTTTCTACCTTATTAAGTAATAGAAGTTGGGTTTCACTGTATTTATGTGTTCTCTTATGTATTTTTGTGTATTTCATTGTTATATCTCAGGTATATTTCTTCCTTCATGTCATTCTCAAAATAATCTAGATCAGTGGTATCATAGCAGTATGCTCCTTGTCATTTCTCATAGTAGGTCCTCAGGATATAGAGATTTGGGTCTCGAGCTAATTTCACTTGAGGACAACCACTCTCGCTAGCCCAAGTGACCTCCCATGGTGGAAGAAAAGAGAGATGACAGAGTAGGATATCCCTTCAAGATGTTGCTCGAGCAAGCCCTTGTGCGACAAAGGAACGAGATGATGGAAAAATTTGCTCAGATCCTTCGAAGACTATCGATGGCATCAGTCAAAGCATCTTAGACAAGAAACCGTTTTGTAGGTGCAATTCCCTTCAAGGTACAAGTCAATTTAGATATCCCTTTATTTGAAGGCTAGATACATGAAGATGCTCTAGAAAAATGGTTGAATCTTCTAGAAGGTTATTACTCTGTACAAAAAAATTTCGACTGTGAAAAGATCACCTTCATGCTCCTTAAAGCCCTTCCCCATGTTAGATCTTGGTGGGAAGGTTATTGGGAGAGGTACACCATAGATTAATCTACACTATTTGTGAGAGAACCCACTTGGGCGACCTTTGTAGATGCCCTAAAGGAGGAGTTCTACCCTGTCAGAAACTATGATGACTAATGCATGAGATGGAAAACTCTGCGTCGGAAAAGAGACGAGATGGTGGTGGAGTACACCAACATCTTTCATACCTTGTGCTGAAAGTTGGTTATCTAAGACTCCAAGTAGCACATGGTTTTGAAGTATCGCAGTGGTCTACATAGGTACATCCAAACAGAGATGGATTTCTTGGAAATATTCTCACTAGGAGTTGCTTATCGATATGCAGTCAAAATTGAGCAGAAATTCAAGCAGCAAAGTAAGTGGGAAAAGAATGGATAGAGAAAGGAAGGCCAACCTCAAGAGAGCCAGTCCAATATGCAGGCAAATAAGGGTAACATGAAGTCTAAGAAAGACACCAAAACGTGGTGTGAGATCCACAACATCCCTTGGCACAACACTGATGAATGTCGCTCAATACAGTCATTGGTGACCGATATCAAAGACAAAGAGCCGAACCTTGACTTGGACCTCGATTCAGAAAATAATAAAAGGAGACAGATCATTGATGTAGAACCCATTTCTATTGTCGCAACTGCAACAATCCAAACAGAAGAGGATCTTGAGGAGGGGGAGTGACTCTTCCATTCACAGATGTGGGTGAAGGGGACACCACTTCATTTTATTGTTGATAGTGGAAGAAAAAAGAACATCATCTCAGCAGAGGTTGTCAAGAAGTTGGATTTTCCAACAACACCACACCCGCAACCATACAACATTGGGTGGATTCACCAGGGTCAATATGTTCGTGTCATCTAGTAGTGTCACCTATCCTATGGAATCAAGCCCTTCAAGGATGAGATATTGTGTGATGTTTCCCCACTGGAAGTCTGTGATGTCTATTAGGCCAACCATATATGTGGAGGCGTCATGTTGTTTATGAGTCTCGACCCCGTAGTGTCATTGCTATTCTTGGGGGTCAACTATAATGGATACTGTAGGTAGTTCTAACTATTGTCCCACCAAAACAATGCCACAAAGTAATCTCTCATACTACAAAGTTTATCCTCTTCACAATATGATCAGAAGGTGAACAGAAGGACACTGCAACCACTGCAGCCTTAGCCTAAGACCTTTCTATCCAGCAGAAGCAGATCGAAAAGATTGTAGACAAGCACCAAGATGTTTTTGTTGCACCTATGGGGGTGCCTCCACACTGCCTAGTCAAGCAAGGTTATAAAAGAACCATTCATACTTGTCATGCTACATCCTCACTGACAGAGTCCTCCCACACTTAAGTATATCATGCAACTAGATTGGTTGAATGGAGCCAACTCCTCCAACAACAGTTTCATGACAACCTTCAACATGCTAAATAGGACAGCTTATTTAGCAAGGCAAGAAATGCAACAAGCTTCAGATTTAGCAGAAGTATCCCCATATCCCAAGGGAACATGACACAATGGGGCCCATTGCTTCCTAAGGGAGGAGGAATGATCCAGATGGATCTCAGTGGCCATCCACCTCTTCCACTGAATCACCATTTTGAGTCTATGGTTTTGATAAACCATGATATTCACTCTGTTTATGGGGAATGGAATGTAATGTCATCTTCATTTGTTAATTACAAACATCATTTAATGATTTAATAGTGGTCTTATGTACATTCCTACAAAATAGCATTAATGCACAGGACCCCATTAGAACTCCACAGTTAAGCACGCTTAGGCTAGAGCAGTACTGGGATGGGTGACCGCCCGGGAAGTCCTAGTGTTTTACATGCCTATGACATTTTATAAACTTAGTCACATGCATCATGGGAATTGTTATCCTCTCACTCTCTCATATATAATTGAGGTGAAGGAGGCCCTTTAAGCATGCAATGGAGTGTGATGTAAATCTTGCATTTTATAAACTTAGTCCAATTTATTCCTCATGCATCATGGGAATTGTTCTCCTCTCACTCTCTCATATATAATTGAGGGTGAAGGAGGCCCTTTAAGCATGCAATTGAGTGTGATGTAAAGCTTGCATTTTATAAGATTATTCTAATTTATCCCATAAGCATCATGGGAATTGTTCTCCTCTCACTCTCTCATATATAATTGAGGTGAAGGAGGCCATTTAAGCATGCAATGGAGTGTGATGTAAACATTATTGTGAATGAAGCGTAGCCAAAATCATCTCTTTATTTTTAGAGATAAGCTACCCCATTTTTCAAGTGTGTGTTCTATAATATATTTTTATCTTATTCAGTAATAGAAGTTGGGTTTCCCTATATTTTTGTGTTCTCTTCTATATTTTTGTGCATTTCATTGTTATATCTCGGTTATATTTCTTCCTTCATGTCGTTCTCAAAATAATCCGGATAAAAAATGGTGGTAATTATGTGAATCAAAATTTTTAATAATACCTAGTTTGATCTGGTATTGACTGGAAATGATAAATCCCTCATACACCTTAAAATAATGGCATTATATAACATAAGAATCAAACATTAGTAGAAATGGATAGATGTATTTTGTAGGCCAAATATTTACCTCCTTGCTTTTAGGTTGAAGTTGTCAATTGTTCAAACTATCTGTTCAATTGCATGTTGACTAAAGTTGTTCCTTTGGTGAATCCAGTTGAATGATGATGTGGAAGGAATACCTTAGTCAATGATGCAGGAGCATCATAAGCAAGCCAAAAAAGCAAACGCAAAAGAGAAGGATAACTAGAGATGCACCAACACACATTTTGAGGGCATTTTGAATTTCAAAAGACGGAGCATTAATGTTACAACCACAAGGATGTATTTTCATTTATGTTTTAAAGATTGTAAAACAGATCTTGAGCATTGCTCTCATCTGTCGGATATGGAGGAATTTAATTGTAATGAATGTAAAGTAGGTAGATTTTAATTTCAATTAGATAGCTAGAGTTGTAGGAGGGAAAACTCTAGAAAGCCCCCTCGCATGTATTGTATTGTAGCGAGAAGAATTATTCTCATAGTAATTGTAAGTTGTAGAGAAAGAGAATAGGAGAGTAGAAGAACATAGATTGTAGAAGGTCGTATAAGAAAATAGTTATTTCTATTGAATCCATTTACAAGATCACTGGAATTAATACACGAACTATTTGATTCCAATTCATGGTGTTGTCGTGGTTATTGTTTGCATCTATTGAATGGTATGTTTACAGTTTGCTTATACTCTCTATTATGCATTTGTTTCAATGCTATATGTGTGTGTATGCTCGTGATTTCATGTTGAATGTATGAAGTCTGTGAGAGGAGAAGTATAAGTTTCAATTGTTTCTCTTCCTAAGAAATCCTGCAAGGAGTGCAGTGAGAGTCCGCAAAGAGTGTGTTGATGAGTTCTAAGTTTTATCTCAGGAAAGCTCAGGAGAGATATCGTTGTTCTTATACCCAGAAAATTGCAAGCATAGCACAAGAGCCGTGCAAGGAGTGTGTAGGCCGGTTGAAGTCTTAGACTTTTTCAACCAAGAAGAAGGGTTGAAGAACTGTTGTTGCAGGGAAGTGCACAGAGTTGGAGATTTTAAATAACAAGAGGTTATTGCGAATGCCACAAGGAGTGTGCGCAATAACCCTTTTGATGCCTTGAATCCATAGCAAAAGTCAAGCTCAGGAAGGATATAGAATTGAGAGAAGTTAAAGGAAGGACGAGGTTTGAAATTACCTCGTAGAGAAACAAGCTTAGGAGGAAAGACACCAAAGTAAGTGGGCAGGATTCTTTGAGAAGTATGAATGGATGGTTGAAATTCTCAGAGGGAGAATCGTCGACGTTTCATGGACCATTGGATCTTGTAGACCGGCAGGAGGGTTAAGGATGAGTGTCTTTTAGCACTCATAAGATTAGGAGGATTAGTGGCCATTGGATCTGGATCAACGAGAGTTGTTGATATCGTGCTTGAATTTCGTCGTTTTAGAATTCGGGGTGTGGAAGAAGTTGTGACTTGGATTCGAGAGTTTCGAGCTCCCGATTCATGAAGTCTTGATAAAGTTAGGACCATCATATCACGGGAAGCTTAGAGCCATCAATTTTTTATGGGAAGTTATCACGATTTAGGACATCAGGAGAAGGGAGTTATTGCACTGAAATTCACCGATACACGAAATACCAAGGTGCCGAAACATTTGGGCCCCATACTGCAGTTGAGGGTCACATCAGGAAAATTTAAAGGAGATTCAAACATCCGTTAGCCCTTTTCAGGGTTTTAGAGATTGAAGGAGTCAGAGAAGCTCACATCAGGGACCACAGAGTCACAAAACCCAAAATACCTTTCGGGTGAAGGCCATGGTCAGATCAGTCGTCCAAGTGGATAAGAGTTCGCGTCTAGTGCCAGTTTGTGTAGGCGTAACTCATAAGAAGGACATGTGGAAACACTTGTGTGTTGAATATTCCGACAGAGAATCAAGGAGTCAATCAGGCTCAAAGGGGATATTAAGAACGATCCTTAGACTGGGAGGTCGTGCAGAACCTGCTGAGGTAGGGGTACTAAATCAGGTGGTATCAAAGCTTACAATCATTGTTTTCTGTAAGAAAGATAGGACAAAAGGAAAGTTGTGATTCAAAGTCTGTGTGGACTAGAATTGAACAATGTCATCCAAAAAACATCAAGATAGACCAATGCCCGATCCAACTGTGGAAAGGAAAATGAGAGAAATCTGTTCCTGATTAGATGCTATGGAGACAACATAGAGACAGACAATTGATGCTGGAGATGTCAGTGAAGCTGAAAGAGAAAATGAGGCTGAAGATAGAGAAGAAGTTGTAGCCGAAGATGCTGCAGAAGAACGTCTATTCAGAGTTGTTGCAAGAATAGGGGCCAGAGAAAAAATGGACATCCTGATATATGAAGGAAACTTAGACATCGAGGAGCTGCTAGATTGGTTTAGAGCTCTAGATAAATACTTCGATTATGAATATATCGAAGAGGATAAGAAAGTTAAACATGTTGTCACTAGACTTAAAGGGAATGCAACACTGTGGTTAGATGAAATACAGGCTGGCAGGTGTTGTAAAGGAAAGAAAAGAAATAAAATTTAGGATAGAATGGTTGCAAAGATGAAAGCCAAGTTTATACCTAGAGATTACCAAATTAATCTATTTCGAAGAATGAAAAATTTGAGACAGAAAGGGATGACAGTGAAAAAATACACCGAGGAATTTTATTGACTTAACATCAGAGCAGGTCATCATGAGAGTGATGATGAAAAGGTCACCATATATATGAATGGTATGAGATATGACATTCAGAATGAGATGAGCATGGTGACGATTAGAAATGTGGAATATGCTTATCAGATTGATCTAAAGGCTGAAGAAAAATTAGCCCGAAAGAAAAGTCAAAAGGGCAGAGGTAGAAGTTAGAGAAGAGGCAAAGCATTTTCCCAAGATAGAGTACAAAAACCCAAGGATGAAGAGAAGAAACCTCATACTCACCCAGAGAGAGGAGGAAGCTCACAGGGAAGACAATGTGCCGGTAGAACCACTTTTCCTCGAGCCAGAGGAAGAGAAAGAGGCAAAGGTGGTGAGATAAAGTGTTTTGTCTGTGGAAAGATAGGACATAAGTCTTATAAATGCCCTGATAGAAAAAGAGATGGAGGAGGTGAAGCTCACATTTCATAAGCACAAAGGTGAAATGTTGAGGCAGAAGATGCATAAGGTGGAAGATCCTTAATGATGAGGAAAAATCTCTTGAAGCCAGAGAAGGAGACAAATAATCTAATCCAGATAAACAGTTTGTTTAGAACTGCTTGCAAGACCAAGGACAGGGTATGCAAGGTAATAGTTGACAGTGGAAGTATAGATAAACTAGTATCCACAGAAATGGTGGAGAAGATGGAATTGGAGATAGTTGCACATCTGAGCCCATACAAAGTCTCATGGTTGCAAAAAGGACATCAGGTAATAGTCACTAAACAATGTTTAGTTGAATTTAAGATAGGGCGTTACAGAGATGAAATCTTATGTGGTGTTATTCCCATGGATGTCTGTCATCTTTTGTTGGGTAGACCATGGAAATATGACAGAAATGTTGTTCATGATGGGAGAAAGAACAAGTACACCTTAGATAAGAATGGTAGGACGCATATGTTGCTTCCATTTGAAGATAAGAAGGTGAAAGAAGAAACGAGCAATACTATACTTCTCAGGAGTGGGAAGGAACTTCTTGTTGAATTCAAGAAAGAGGAAGATATGCAGTTTGTTGTGGTAAGGAAACCTAGATTCATCTTAACAAGTACTTCGATAGATGATCTACCAGAGGAAATTTAGGAACTACTGGAGAATTTCGCCGATACAGTGGTGGATGATTTACCTTTTTCATTGCTGCCCATCAAGAGTATAAGTCATCACATTGAACTTATAATAGGAGCAAGTTTACCAAACAAAGAAACATACATATTGACGTCGCAGGAGAATGAAGAGGTTAAGAAGCAAGTCCAGGATTTGATGGACAAAGGATTGGTTTGAGAAAGCTTGAGTAAATGCGTTGTACCAACAGTGTTAAGTCCGAAGAAGGATGGTGGATGGAGGATGTGTACCGACTCAAGGGCGATAAATAAAATCACCATCAGGAATAGATTTTCTTTACCCAGGATGGATGACTTGATGGATTGCTTGAGTGGAGAAAAGTTTTTTTCAAAAATTGATTTGAAAAGTGGTTATCGTCAGATTAGAATGAGGGAAGATAATGAATGGAAGAAAACATTCAAGACGAATGAAGGGTTGTATGAATGGCTTGTCATGTTGTTTGGATTGACAAATGCCCCAAGTACTTTCATGAGGTTGATGAATGAAGTCTTGAAAGATTTCATTGGGAAGTTTGTAATTGTGTATCTTGATGATATACTGATATTCATTCAAACTGAGGAAGAACATTTGAGACACCTAACTCTAGTGATGAGGAGGTTGCAACAAGAGAATTTGTTGATTAATTTGAAGAATTCATCTTTCATGAAGAAATAACTCATTTATTTGGGGTTTGTGATCTCTTCAAATGAGTTGAAGATGGATCCTAAGAAGGTAAAAGCAACCAAGGATTGGTCGTCGCCAAAGAACATCTTTGAAGTCAGAAGCTTCCATGGATTAGCCAGTTTTTACAGGAAATTCATCAGAAATTTTAGTGGAATTTTTGCACCAATGATGGACACAATCAAGAAAAGACACAAATCTTTTCATTAGATGGAGGAAGCAGAGAAAAGCTTCAAGTGGATGAAAGAGAAGATTATCGAACAACCAGTTCTGGTTTTTCCAGACTTTAGTAAAACATTTCCAGTCAGATATGACACAAGTGGATTTGCGATTGGAGAATTCTTAAGTCAAGACAACAAGCCGATTTCATACTTCATTGAGAAACTGAACGATGCAAAGAAGAACTATTCCACGAACAATAAAGAATTTTATGAAGTCATACAGGCATTGAAGAAATGGAGGCATTACTTAGTTCTGAAAGAGTTTGTCTTGTATAGCAACAACCATGCTTTACAATTCATAACTTGACAGAAGAAATTAAACCAGAAACATGCAAAATGGGTTGAATTTATGTAGAACTTTACATTTGTTATAAAGCACATTTCTGGAACTGCTAACAAATTTGTTGATGCATTGAGCAGGAAATGTTTGATTCTGCAGGAGTTTAGTGTGAAGACATTAGGTTTTGATATCCTTAAGGATATGTACAGAGATGATTCAAATTTTAAGGACGCTTATGAAGTATGTGAGAACCCAATTCTCAGAGACAGAACCCAATGGATCGAGTACATGGTTCAGGATGGACTATTATTCAAAGGAAATTAGTTGTGTATTACGAAGAGTTTTATGAGAGAGAATCTTCTGAAGGAAAAACATAGTGGGGGATTGGCTGGACATTTCAGCCATGACAAAACATTTGTGCAACTGAACAGTTTATACTATTGGCCAAGGATGAGGACAGATGTCAATAATTTTGTCAACAAATGTAGAATTTGTCAACGCGCAAAGGGGAAGAGACAAAATACAGGATTGTATCAATCATTGCCAGTGCCAGAGAGGCCATGGGATGCGGTAAGCATGGATTTTGTGTTATGAGTGCCGAGGACACAGAGAGGTTGTGATTCCATATTCGTGGTAGTCGACATATTCTCTAAAATGACACATTTTGCTCCATGTCAGAAAACCAGTGATGTGACTCACATTGCAAATATGTTTTTCAAAGAAGTTGTTAGACTTCACGACTTACCCAAGAGTATTGTTTCGGACAGGGATACCAAATTTGTTGGTCATTTCTAGAGGACACTATGGAAGAAGCTGGGGACAGATTTATCTTTTATCTCAGCATATCACCGTTAGACGGATGGACAAACTGATGTGGTAAATCAAAGTTTAGGAGATTTGTTGAGGAGTTTAGAAGTTGAACATCATAGTCAATGGGATCCGATTCTGCCACAAGCAGAATTTACATATAATGACTCACCTAATAGGAGCACAGGACAGAGCCTGTTTCAGATAGTGTATGGAATGCAACCGAGAGGAGTATCTGAGTTGAGAGACTTAGAACAAAGTGAGTTCATAAGTGCGGGAGAAGAAGACTTTGCAGCAGAGATGCAAGAGCTCCACAGCAAGATCAAAGAGAGGTTAAAGAATTCTAACCAGGAATACAAGCATAGAGCAGATCAACACAAAAGAGAACTTTAGTTTGAAGTGGGAGATTTAGTTTTAGCGCACCTGAGGAAAGAGAGATTCCCAAGGGGAACATATAATAAGATGAATATGAAGAAGATAGGGCCGTGTAAGATTTTGAAGAAATTTGAGGTCAATGCTTATGAAATAGAATTACCGGATGGAGTTGGAATATCACCCATATTCAACATAGCGGATATGTACCCTTACAGAGCCGAAGGATGAGGGGGATCAAAGGATCAGAAAGAAGTTCAGTGGGTCAAAAAATTGTTTGTAGCTGAAAAACCATAGATGGAAAGGATAATTGATCAGAGGATTAGCAAGAAGACCTAAAGGAAGAAATATTTTGAGTATTTGATAAAATGGAAGGGACACCCAATGGATGATGCCAGTTGGGAAAGCAAGGCAAATATCCAAAAACATGGACAGACTGTGCAGGAGTTCATGAATTTTTCAGCCAAGGGAGTATGATGCAGGAGCATCATAAGCAAGCCAGCAAAGCAAGCACAAAATAGAAGGTCAACTGGAGATGCACCAGCACACATTTTAAGGGAATTTTGAATTTCAAAAGACGGAGCATTAATGTTACAATGAGAAGGATGTATTTGCATTTATGTTTTAAAGATTGTAAAACAGATCTTGAGCATTGCTCTCATCTGTCAGATATGGAGGCATTTAATTGTAATGAATGTAAAGTAGGTAGCTTTTAATTTTTATTAGATAGCTAGAGTTGTAGGAGGGAAAACTCTAGAAAGATCCCTCATATGTATTTTATTGTAGGGAGAAGAATTATTCTCATAGTAATTGTAAGTTGTAGAGAAAGAGAATAGGAGAGTAGAAGAACAGAGATTGTAGAAGGTCGTATAAGCAAATAGTTGTTGCTATTGAATCCATGTACAAGAGCACTGGAATTAATACAAGAACTCTTTGATTCCAATTCATGGTGTTGTCATGGTTATTGTTTGCATATATTGAATGGTATCTTTATAGTTTTTTTATACTCTCTGTTATGCATTTGTTTCAATGCTATATGTGTGTGTATTCTCGTGATTTTATGTTGAATGTATGAAGTCTGTGAGAGGAGAAGTATAAGTTTCAATTGTTTCTCTTCCTAAGAAATCCTGCAAGGAGTGCAGTGAGAGTTCGTAAAGAGTGCGTTGACGAGTTCTGAGTTTTATCTTAGGAAATATCAAGAGATATATCATTGTTCTTATACCGACAAAAGTGCAAGCATAGCACAAGAGTCATGCAAGGAGTGTGCAATCCTGTTGAAGTCTTAGAATTTTTTAACCAAGGAGAAGGGTTGAAGAATTGTTGTTGCAGGGAAGTGCACAGAGTTGGAGATTTTAAATAACCAGAGGTTATTACAAATCACACAAGGAGTGCGCACAAGAACCCTTTTGATGCATTGAATCCATAGAAAAGGTCAAGCTCAAGAGGGATAGAGAATTGAGAGAAGTTAAAGGAAGGATAAGGTCTGAAATTACCTCGTAGAGAAACAAGATCAGGAGGAAATATGGCAAGTAATTGGTCAAGATTCTTTGAGAAGTCTGAACAGAAGGTTGAAATTCTCAGAGGGAGAATCACCGAAGTTTCGTGGACCGTTGGATCTTGTAGACCGGTGGGAGGGTTAAGGCTGAGTGTATTTCAACACTCATAATATTAGGAGGAGTAGTGGTCGTTGGATCCATATCAACGAGAGTCGTTGATCTCGTGCTTGATTTTTTTCTTTTCGAAATTCAGGGTGTGGAAGAAGTTGTGACTTGGAGTCGAGAGTACCGAACTCCCGATTCATGAAGTCCCGATAGAATCAGGACCATCAGATCGCTGGAAGCTCAGAGTCATCGATTTGTGACAAGAAGTTATCATGATTTCAGCCATCAGACGAAGGGATTTATTGCACTGAAATTCGTCGATACGCGAAATACCAAGGTGCTGAAAAATTTGGGCCCCAGACCGCAGTTGAGGGTCACATTAGGAAAAGTTAAGGGGGTGTCAAAGATCTGTTAGCCCTTTTTGGGGTTTCAGAGATTGAAGGAGTCATAGGATCTCACATCAGGGATCGTGAAGTCGTGAAACCCGAAATACCTTTTGGGTTAAGGCCGTGGTAACATCAATCGGCCTAGTAGGTAAGAGTCCGCTTCTAGTGCCAGTTTGCATAGGCATAACTCATAAGAAGGACCTGTGGAAACACTTGTGTGTTGAATATTCCAACAGGGAATCAAGTAGTTAATCAAGCTCAAAGGGGAGATTAAGAATGATCCTTAGACTGGGAGGTTGTGCAGAACCTGCTGATGTAGGGGTGTTGCATCAGTCAGCCACCTCTATGTGTTTAGAGGTGTTTCTTGGGATAATATTTATGATGATTTTAAAAATAAATTGGATGAAAAGAATCATGATTTCATCATGATGGGATAATATGAAGAGTCTAAAGCCTATTGATTGTTTGACCCTTTCAAACAACATATAACTATAAGAAGAAATGTATGGTTTGACGAGAAGTCTTTTGGATTTAAGTTGTTGAATTCCTCCTCTATATTGTTACAGGATAATCACTTTGACGTTGTTTCAAACTTTGGTTCTCCTGTTATATTTTTCATTCCTTCGAATGGACAGTCAAACTCCATTCCTGCTTTGACTAGACCTTCAACTTTCGAGTCTATTGACCTGTCGATTTTTTTTTCAAATAGTCCTCCATCTCCTTTGACTAAAACTATTTCAAATTTTGATCGACCTTCTATAGTGAACAACATTTCACCCATTTCTTATCTACCCCGATGGGTTTCCAAGACCAGTGAAGTTGTTGGACTTGATGTCGATGATATTGTTTTAGGCCAATAAGATCATATTCAGAAGAAGTATGTTGTCATTTCATTAATGACTTATGTACTTGAGACCTATGACCTTGTTTGATACCCATATTCATAAAGACAATCTGAATGGAAGAACGCTATGCAGACATAAATGGATTATTTATTAAAGAATCACACTTGTGAAGTAGCTCCCTAACTTCAAGGGAATAATGTTTTCAAGTTTTTACAGGTTTACAAGACAAAATTTACCTCTAACGGTGTTTTTGAGTGTCATAAAGATTGCTTGGTTGTGAAAGGATTTTCTCAACAAGAAGGCATCAACTACACTAATACCTTTTCCTCTATAGTGAAGATGAACTCTACTTGACTTATTATTTCTCTCGTTGCTTGAATTGGTTGGCAGATCCATCAGATGGATGAGAAGAGTTCCTTTATTCAAGATAACTTCTTAAGTCTCTTTATGTTTTGAGGAAATCTCCCAGATCATGGTATGCTAATATCAATAATTTCTTTCTTTGACTTGGTTTGAAATATTGTGAATATGATCACAACTTATATGTACTCCATACTCATGAAAATACTTTTATTATTGTTGTATATGTTGATTACCTTGTCATAACTGGAAATAACATTGATCTCATTTTTAAATTGAAGAAACAAATTGCTAACTCCTTGCACATGGCATATATTAGTCTTCTGCATTTTTGGGGGGTCTTCAAGTATTACCATTGTTTGATGTTTTTTCATTTCTCAATCTAAAGATGTAATGGATCTTTTGACATGTTTTAAGGTGGAATATTGTAATCCCTATGCTACTCCTTTTCAATATGGAGTTAAGCTGAGAAAAACTTGTCAAACTTCTAAAGTCAATGCCACCCTCTATCAACATTTGGTTGACAATATCATTTATCTTACTCAGAGTTGACCTGGAATTTTATTTGTGGTTAGTGTGGTGTTGACAGGTCCAAATGGTTTGTCAAGTAGGTAAGGGAGAATGCCCAAAGGTAGGCCGCAATTATACCTACTCTTGTTTGGTGTAGCATTTCTGACCAATATGTGGGCCTAGTTTCCACTAATAATAAAAAGAATAAAAAGGAAAATAACAGTGAATTGTCCCCCAAAAAGTTCTAATTAATTCTAAACCCACTCCAAACTAAAAGAAAACTAATCCAACCTAACTAATTCTAACCTATCCCGAGGGAGAAAATCTAATAGATGAGCATAGTTTAAAGTGATATTTTTACAACAAAAATAGTTCATGAAGGCCAAGAATATGTTAGCACAGAGAATTCTAAATACTAATCACAAGAAATAGTTCATATGATAAACACTAAAAAAAACTCAAATAACAAATATGTAGATAAATCCCACAAGCATTTGAAAATAATTATGACTCCAAAGCACCTTCTTTTCTTCATATATTCAGAAATAAGAGTATTATCAGTCTATACAATTGGAAAAATTCCCTTTAGTACATCCTACGAGTTTTCTTTTATAAGACAAGAGTGACTCCTTAGCTCTTATGATTGTTCAATTTGTTTCCATTCATTTTATAAATTTTCATTTCGAATTTCTTTTACATTTTCAAAATTTAATATGTGAAAGTTACAAACAGAAGATGAAGAGACTCTTGAGGGGTTATTCTTTCCCTCAAATAGTTCATAAATGATATTCATTTAAAAATATTATTAATTCTTCCCGTTGGCATTGTCTTTTTTTCTTCAAGTTATTACGAGAGTTTTTGGTGTTAGCCTACTAATTAATATCATCTTATATTTTTCTCCTCTTTCGAATCCTTCCATCATGCTCTTGTAGGTTTGTTTTTTTACTCCTATAGCTTCAAATACAACTATTTGAATATTGCACAACCCATTCTCCAATTAAATTCGGGCCTCTTTTGTTTTCCTTGTTTTCTGAGAACTTACACCCTCAATCTATCAATACTTGTTATGCTATCATGTTCTACTCTCTTATATCTTTTTGACGAACTATCATGGGCCTAATTTTGTTGCCTGTAGCTCCAAATATGGTCGCTTGAAATTTTCACAGTTAATTTCACCCCAAAATTCATAAAATTTTGTTTTCCTCATTTTATGGGGTTCTCTATTACTGTTTTGGCATGAATTCCTCTCTAAGTTCATTCCTCGTCTCAATACCTTTCCAATAAGGTATCCTAGGCTCAATTCTGACTCCTTCTACTCAAGATATGCTCATTTGAAAATCCCACATGCATAAGGAAATCCAAAACTAAATGGTTTAAATAGTTTTATCCCATTTACCTGATTTGTATAAAAAACAAGAAGAGGGTACACCAGAATTTTTGAATGGAAACCTAATGCAGGAGAAAACCACAAAACATCTTTCTTTATGTTCTTCTGCAAGCACCAACTTACAATTTACAATTATTCATCTTGACAGGAACCCACCTGTTGCAAATGAGGAAACCAATCCTCTCAGGCACCAACCCATCGTAGATAATGAGGAAACCAATCCTCTTAGGCAAAAACATGATGCAAATGAGGACACCAATCCTTTGTGGCTCCAACCTGCTACAAACAATGAGGACACCAATCCTCTCAGGAACCAACCTGTCGCAGATAATGAGGATACCAATCCTCTGTGAGCTACAAATCACCCTAACACAACCTTGCCACCTTGAATTTAGTTTAAAATAATTCTTATGGAACTAGACCTTTATCTACAAAAATTAATCTGATAGTTTCATTGAATAGTTACAGGTCCTTTTTCTTCTCTTTTCATTCCCACAAAAATTGAACAGAGCATGTACTTATTTATAATGTTTTTTCCCGAGTTCTCCTTCATATATGTCGACGCATAATAGTTACACTATGGACAAATTTTGACCAGATCAAACTTCTTTCAGTTACACTTATGTATAAATAAAGTATGTGGGCGCATGAAAATTACATTGTGGACATATTTTGACCAAATCAAAGTCCAATCAGTTATATGCGGACAAGATTTTGTTCCGGACATTTTGACTAACTCAAACAGACCAAATATTTCTTGTTTCACCAAATCGTTCATTGTCACAATCATTCAAATTTTAGCTTACAAAGCATCTACTACATGGATAGAATAAGGGAGTAAGAAACATATCACAAGTCTTCAACCTGTCGCACTTGACTTACAACATACTCACCCAGTCACCCCACCAGATTATGAGCTCGCCTTGGTGATTCCAAAATTTCACTCATCCCATCATAGTCCACTCTGTCACATGTCACTTTTATCAAGGCACCATGTGATATTTTCACATATGTCATTGTGTTGCATCAAAAACATCAGTTGATTCACTCTGCAATCACGGATAAGGGAATTTTTCGTAGTCTACTTTACTTCTAAACTGTGTCGTAGGTCATCCTCTTATTCTGTGTGCACTCTTGGCAGACTCAATCACTTTCATGATTTATTTTACTTCCTTGATCCCTTTGTCCTTCAATCCTTCTGTGCACTTCTATTTTCAACCTTTCATTATTTCTTCTAGGAGTTCCATTTCATGTGGATCTTTGATAGTACAATAGAAAGAATCCTTCTGTGCAGTTCCTCTACATGGTGCACCAACTTTCCACCATACTGTTTGTGTGCCATGTGGACATAAATGACAACATATTCCCAAAAAAGAATCCTTTCATGCACTTCCTCTGCATGTGCCCCAACTTTGCGTCATACTGTATGTGCACCATGTTGACATCAATGATAACATTTTCTCAACAAACTCCCCCTTTGTCATTGATGAAAACTCTATTTTTGAATTGATCCCCTTGTTAGTGTGTTCCTCTAGCCTTCACTCCCCCTTGGTGTATTCTCCTCTTTTTCGCAACTCTATTTTTCTCCCCCTTTGACATAAATGGAAAAGGGATCTATCGTATTGACTGCGGACATCCTGAGAGTGACTCCCCCTATCAGAATGTTGTATTTCCTACTTCTCAATTTCTTGCATTGCTCCCCCAGAGGATGGACAGGTCTTTCAGTATCCTCCAACCTCTCATAAAGGCTATGCGCCTTAATGAGGAGTGGGAAGGACTCCCAAATTCTCTCCACTACGAGGAAAATACATTTTAGCAGAGGTTATAATAGAGGTTTCTAGTGTTACAAAATTGGAAAAAATTGGAAAAAAAACCTCTGCTACAACATTTTTTTTTGTTAACGAATGTTTTTGCAGATACTATAACGGAAGTTGGTCATAACTAAAAAAATATGGGTGACCGGAGGTGTTAGCGGATGTTTACAAATTGGTGCATTTGTATAAGGAACAAGCACCAATGTGTACATACACCTACATCACCAATGTTGTACACTTAACGTCAAGCACCGGGGAATTTGTTTTATACGAATCAGGTCTTTAACATTAAAATCCACCGAGGGATTTAAAATAATTAAGCACTGGGGATTTCTACTTAGAACGCACCAGTGTGTTATTAATAAGAAGGCATCGATGTTGTATAAAATAATATGCACTAGTGCGTTACCTGGAAAAACCCACTGCTGTATTAAAAATCGAAAGCATCGATGATTTTTAGTAACAAAAAATCTCTTATTCTTATCAATAACACAATAGTGTTGATGCATATTAATAACACAAAAGAACTGGTGCTTCGGATAATCTTAACGCACCGAAGGACAATTTTTTAATATAATTTTGTGGTATTAAATAAATATTGAAACCAGTGATAATTGATTACATAAAAGCATATGTGCGCATTTCATAAGGAAAATACCAGTGAGTTTTAATATTAATTGCTCCGATGAGATTAATAATTAAAATACACCGAGAAACATCGACCTGTGATAGTGCAATTATTGTTATTTTTTAATTCCATTATTTATCAAAACATTTACATATATCTTATATTTTGATTAGTGAATTTGGATATGATGTTTGGATTAATTTGTTATATCATCATATTTTGCATCTCTTTATTATAATATTTAGTCATCCATATATTTAATCAGTGATGTAACATTTCATAGCGACATTGGACAATGCAATAGAATAAATCAAAACATATTTTATTATATGAATAAGAGGGTCTTTGTCATACAAAATGGGACACTTAGCAGTAATCCCTTGTATTTCAATTGCTACACTATGTCCATTACATTAAACAAAAATGTCTGACTTTCAGAGACAATTATTTCATAAAAATACAATTGCAGCCTGCATTGATCTCCAAATATATTGATCATCATTCTTCACTAGAACTGATGTTAATGCTCAGGCTACTTCCATGCCTTGGGTTATTTTGTTGAATGTTTGGTTGATTGCCTCGATTGTTTTGTTATTCTTCAAGTTCCATCTACAAACATAAAAATAAATTGTAAAGAGTCTATCTACATTGGTGAGAATAATGAAAATTGAAAAGCGACGTACCTGCAAAGCAAGAATTGACTCATGAATCATACACATATGTTCAAAATCAAATCCCATGCCCCGTTTCAACAATTCTTTTGTTGGCTCAGTTCCATACTTTATTTACTACAAGTTTTATACCCCATAATAAATCATATATTTAATATAAAGTAGTTATTTTCACTAATTATAAAATGATAGAAGTAAAACAACATAGATTATACTTAAAAATTCCACACTTAATTTTTAATATGCCAACATATACTCACAACCCTTAATTAACCCAATGTCAATCAATTTTTCTTATGCCTCTTCTTTCTATGTTAGCACCTATTTGAAGACATTCAATGATGGTTGTTGTAAAACAACTTAAAATATACAAAAAAAAAAACTTAAGTTGTTATAAGGAAATAAAAATTACTCACAAACGTTGCTATAACCATTGTGTTCCTTGTGGTCCAATTTTATGTGCAGAATGAGTTCCATTTTCTTTTCTTTTCTACAAGAGAATATTTGAAAATTAATATTTAATGTTAAATTAATTATTTGTACCTAATAGAAAAGTTCAATGATTACATACATTTGAAGCACGTTGTTGTTGAAATAGCTCCTCCTGTGATGCAATTATGTCCAATTCTTTGACCATCTCCTTGTACATTTTTTTGGACATTCCTATTGGCATATTTCGGATATCAACTCATTGGTTCTCTAGGATTTTCATAATTTTCCTGAAAAAATAACATGACAATAAAGTATTTTTATATTGATATATGAAAACTAAATATCACAAAATTGATATATT
>JASDQU010815525.1:5299-19134 GCA_032191745.1 Picea mariana
ACCCTTCTCCGTAATAATTTAGGTACTTGTCATGCCCTGTACACAGTGACCTGTAATATGAACTGTTATTATTATACTTCTATGTCGGATGAAGATCCTCCAACGTTCTCTACCAGTCCATACATTACAGTATTTGAGTTGTTCCTATAACAATAATTCCTACTATGTTCCTACATCTTTGTGAAGAAACAGAGGTCAATCGGGTTTCGGTGATCACAAATGCCAAACAAAACGAAGGACCCCGTTGTTTGCCGGAATCCAAAATACGAAAAGACTGTGGGCCAGTACTTTGGGATTTCAGGGTTCGGGGTTTCGTGAGTACAAAAGTCAAACATCAACACACACAACAACTCCCGAAATTGCGAAAGGTGACCAGTACTTCAGGATTTCGGAGTTCAGGATTTTGCGAGTACAAGTGCCAACAACACACCACAACTTCCGAAAATGCGAAAAGGGAAAGGTAGGAATCGCATTTCAGGGTTTCAGGGTTCGAAACTTCGTGAGTTCTAGTGCCCAAACGTCAACATAAACAAACTTCCAAAAATGCGAAAAAGGAGAGGTGGGTCCCACATTTTAGTATTTTGGGGTTTGGAACTTCATGAATTTTGGTGTCCAAACATCAACATGAACAAACTTCCGAAATGCAGAAGCAAAGAAAGGTGAGACCTGTATTTCGAGATTTTCGGGTTCGGAAATTCGTGAGTTCCAGTGTCCAAATATCAACATGAACAAACTTCTAAAATGCAAAAGAAAAGAAAGGTGAGACCCGTATTCCGAGATTTTGGGGTTCAGAACTTCACGAGTTCCAGTGTTCAAATATCAACATAAACAAACTTTCAAAATGCGAAAAAGGAAAGTGGGTCCCACACTTCGGGATTTCGGGCTTCGGAACTTCGCGAGTTCTAGTGTCCAAACATTAACATGAACAAACTTTTGAAATGCGAAAGAAAATAAAGGTGAGACCCATATTTCAGGATTTTGGGGTTTGGAACTTCACAAGTTCCATAGCCAAACATCCAATGTACAACAATTCCCGAATTGCAAAAAAGAAAGGAACTAACATTTTGGGACTTCAGGATTCAGGGTTTTGGGGTTTCAAATGCCAAACAACAACACACAACAACTCCCAAATTCTGAAAGGTGAAAGGGTGTGGGATCAACACTTCAGGATTTCGGGATTCAGGGTTTCGGGGTTTCAAATGCCAAACAACAACACGCAACAACTCCTGAATTCTGAAAGGTGAAAGGGTGTGGGACCAACACTTTGGGATTTCGGGATTCGAGGTTTTGGGGTTTGGAAAAGCAAGGGAACTTCGTATAAATGTAACCAACAAGTCTCGAATGCCGAAAATCACATTATTTTCATAATTCTAAGATTTTTGCCTTGTACTTGTATTCTTACTTTCGTTCTATGAAACAGTAGGTGTAGAAGGATTCAATATCCCTTTACTTATCAGAAATCCAAAAAAAATCTAACTTCTGAGTTTTATACGCGTATAATCTCAAAAAGGGGTATAATAGGGTAACAGGTTATGTAAAAGGTAACTCCTATTATGTTCACTTCGAGCCTTTTTAAACAATGCATCAAACATCAAGAGTACTAGATCTGTGCATCTATGTAAATACGAGAATAAGAATATCATTCCATCAGAGTTTGGAAATTATAATTGATGATCCGAGGGATCTGAGTTTGGTTTCCGGGGGTTCCTAGAATTCTTTAACTTTCTGAATTTTGTACATCTAGCATTTTGACTTTAGATTAAACCTAACCCATAGTTGGATCAACTTTCTTAAACCCAACTTCTATAAAAAATAAATTTTCCTAGAACTTCCAAATTTCGAGAGGGACCACTCCAGAAGTTAGACTGTGATAGTACATTTAATACCACGATAAATATCATCCATTGAAAGAATTATTTCAAATTTAGAAACAATTAGATGCAGAATGTCAGTTACACACAAAACATCCAAGAACAGAGAGGGAAAGTTTTACATTAATGCAATTAGATATAATCACACAACAGATACCTGCCATCCATCAAAACATAGCCAAAAATAGGGAGGGGTAGATCAACATATCTGAATCCAATCCGCGGGAAGACAAAGGGAACAACCACGTTCCTCCCAACCATAGAATAGGGCAGCCAAAGTCACTTTCCCGATTCACCCCCTAGCCTGACCATGAATCCATGAGGGCGAACTTGGAAACACCTCCTCAACAATGCCCTTCAATTCCAACAGTTATCCTCTCGCCTCACACTTACTCAACAGTGCTCATAACAACAAGGCAAATCTATTTCAGCAGGCTCCTCTTGCCTCACACTCAATCCATTGTGTTCATAACAGCAAGAGAGCTAAAAAAAAATCTTTCCCCAACATACTTGGCAACGTCTTGCCTCCTCTCATATGCTATTTATCAAATTTCTTTTGTCTGGGTATTTTTCCCTCCTTTGGGGATTTTCGCAGCTCTCTTAATCCACTTTTGGGGATTTTCAAGGGCTACCAGTGGCCAAATCTCTGATTTTCCACTTCTCATAATCAGCCTAGAGGCAGTTCCAACATGTTCCCCACTCATGGAGTCATGGTCAGTTGATTTTAACATGGCTGTTCCATTTGTCCTCCTGCAATTAATATAAATATTATGTTTTGATACAAGTGTCATAGTCAAATAGTTAGTTGAGTCCAAATAGATCTCTTTCCAATAGTCACAATAATTAAATACAATTATTAAATTCTAAATTCAGAATTGTCATAAATGGAAAAAAATTTCCAGATTCGAATTTGCCAAAAACGAAAATAAATTTTCAGCACATAAAAATATTTTATTTTTTTGGGGGATGTCACATCCTTTCCCCCTTCTATAAAACACTATCCTCAGTGTTTGTTTCTTTCCTGGAACAGGATTGGATGAGATTTCTGCAAATCTCCTTCCAATTCCCAAGGGGCCTCCTTGGGACTAAAGTGCTTCCATTGCACCTTTACTCGAGCTACGACTATGTTCTGAAGTGCTATTTCTCTCCAGTCCAGAATGCATGGGGGTTCCACCTGGAACTCTCCTTTGGGTTCCACCTGCACCAAGTTCCAATCAATCATATGAGTAGGGTCATGAATATACTTTTTCAACAAGGAAACATGAAATACATTATGAATTCTTAGATTAGCTGGAAGTGCAAGTTGATATGCTACGGGTCCTATTCGAGCTAGTATCTCGAAGGCCCCACAAAACCTGGGTGCCAAATTGGCGCAGTTCCCTAACTTCAGTGAGATTTTTCGGGCTTTGACCTTCAGGTAAACATGGTCTCCCACTTGAAATTCCACGTGTCTTTTTTTCTGATCCGCATAGCTCTTCTGTCTGTTATGTGCTTCTTTCAAGTTTTGTTGTACCTTACTTACCATGTTCTCAATTTCTTGGAGCATCTCTGGTCCAACTATGAGTCTGTCAATCGGGTTATCCCAGCTAATTGGAGTTGTACACTTTCTGTCGTATAGTATTTCGAAAGGGCTCAACTTAGCCGAAGTTTGGTACCCATTGTTATATGCAAATTCTACCAAGTGTAGGTAGTCTTCCCACTTGTTCGACTTTGTTCTTACATACGTGCGGAGAATATACTCTATGATTTGATTTGTCCTTTCGGTCTGTCCATTCGTTTGTGGATGATAACTCGTATTGAAATTCAAATTAGTATTTAGTATTGCAAACAATTCCTTGCGTCTCTATCTGAAATCACCATTTTAGGAATACTATGCAGTCTAAAAATTTCTTTCATGAATATTTCAGCAATATTGATAGCTTTAAAAGTAGACTTTACATGAATAAAGTGTGCAGACTTACTGAGTTTATCGATTAAAACTTGATTGAATCATTCTATTTCTAAGTTTTTTGCAAACCTATTATAAAGTCCAGTGAAATGGTCTCCCATTTCAATTCTGGTACTGGTAGTGGCTATAATAGGTCGGCTGGATGTTGGTGTTCGACCTTAACCTGCTAACAATCTTGGCACCTAGCCAAGTATTGTGCTGTTTTGCCCTTCATGTTAGGTTAGTAAAATAGTTTTCTGAGTGTTGTTATTGTCTTCTAGTAACCTAGATGGCCAGAATATGTTTTCTTATGAACTTAGTCTAAAAAAGTTAATTTTAACTCTGTTGAATTTGGTATGTATAGTCTGTTTTTAAATCTTAAAAGTCCCTTCTTGTCGATACTTATATCTAGTTTTTTTGGGTTTGCGATACTATTTTGAAATTCTGCCACCATCTTAGTGTAATTTCCGTCGTTAACACCTGTCGTTCTTATTCTTTGTTCCAGATAACTTTCTATCTTGCTGATATTTATCTCAAATAACCCATGGATTCTGCGGCTTAAAGCATCTGCTACTTTATTTTCCTTACCCTTGATATATCTGACCTCGAAGTCAAACTCGCTCAAGAAGGCTAGCCACCTTGCTTGTCTTGCATTAAGGTCTGGTTGGTTAAATAGATATCTCACCCCGCTATTATCTGTCAATAGTAATAATTTTCTGCCCATTATATAGTGTCACCACATTTTTAAGGCATGTATTATTGCTTCCAATTCTAAGTCACGAGTGACATAATTTCTCTTGTGTTCCTTTAATTTCTGGGACTCATAACAAATCACGTGCCCTTCTTGAGTTAGAACACCACCTAGTCCCTCTTTACTTGCATTAATGCATATTGTGAAGTCTTTATCTGGGTCTGCTACCTTCAAGATGGGCGCCGATGTCAATAATTCTTTTAGCTTGTTAAAACTGCCTTGACACTTTTGCGACCAGTTAAACTTGGTCCCTTTCTTTTGTAATGTTGTGATAGGGTAGGCTATCTTGGAGAACCCTTCTATAAATCTACGATAATATTCGTTGATTCCCATGAATGACTGGATATCTGGCACATCCTTAGGCACTGGCCATTCCATAATGGCTTTTACCCTTTCCGGGTCTATGGAAATACCTTCTAAGGAAATGACATGTCCTAAATATTGTATTTCTTTTTGATAAAAATCACATTTTTCAAATTTTGCGTATAGTTTTTGTTTCCTTAGTGTTTGTATAACTATTCATAAGCGTTCATCATGTTCCTCCTCCATTTTAGAATATACCAGAATATCGTCGATAAATACTATTACGAACTTGTCTAAGTACTGGCTGAAAATGTTGTTCATTAAGCACATAAATGTGGCTGGTGCATTAGTGAGTCCGAAAGGTATGACTACAAACTCGTAGTGTCTGTATCTTGCATGAAAAGTTGTTTTGTTTGTGTCTTGGTCCTTTATCCTAACTTGATGATAACTGGATCGTAAATCCAATTTTGAGAATATCTTGGCCCCACCAACTTGATCGAACATATTATTTATCCGTGGTAAGGGGTATTTGTTCTTAATGGTCACTCTGTTCAGTTGTCTATAATCGATACATATTCTTAGAGTATCGTCTTTCCTTTTCAAAAAGAGGATTGGTGCACCCCATGGTGAGACACTTGGTCTTATATACTCTTTGTCCAACAATTCCTGTAATTGTATTTTTAATTCTGTCAGTTCTGGTAGACTCATTCGGTAGGGTGATTTTGAGATGGGGGATGATCCGAGTAGTAATTCTATGGAGAAATCTATTTCTCTCCTAGGAGGTAATTCTGGTATCTCATCAACAAACATGTCTCTGAATTCACATAGGACAACAAAGTCTTCTAACTTGGGATTGTCTTCTGTTTCTAATAGATTCATCACTTGGATGGCGTAAACTTGACATCCCTTTCTAATACTTTTCTTGAATTGCATCGCTGAAACTTGTCTGACTGACACAAGTTTTGGTATAACTTGGGTTGTTCTAATAGTGCCAAAATTATCTTTATAGCTAAGTATCTTTGTGTAACAGTCTAGTACTGCTTTCTGTTGTTCCAACCAATCCGTCCCGATAATCATATGATAAGATTCTAGTGGTAGGATTTTCAGATTGGTCCTTATGTTTTGACCATCTAAGTTGAACTCAAGATCAGAAATAAAGTTAACTACTTTTCTTTTAGTACCTATTGCTAGTTGTACAAGACAATATTTTGCATGCTTTTGTTTCTTAAGTTTATTTGAATCTACTATATCGGGAGTAATATAACTTAATGTAGCTCCAGGGTCAATTAAAACATAAGTTTGAGTGTCATGGATTTTACCTTCAATCTCTACCACCAAGGACTGGTTGTCAACTTGTCGACCATCTATGGCTACATTTATCCGATGCAAACTTCTGCCCATGTCTCCCACTACCGAGGCTTCCTACAAATTGTGAACAATAGTTCTAATTGCTACAATTAAACGTGGATAGTTACTCCTTAGATGAGGCTCTCCACACTCCCAACACTTTAATGGGTCATGGGAGTTGTCCCCAAACTTCTTCGTTCCCAAGTTTACAGGTTTATCGCTACCTTGCGTATTCAGATGATTGGAGTGAAAATACTTCCTTGGGAAAATTTTTGCTGCATTCCGATAAGGAGCTAGCTGGTATCACTTCTTCCGCTGGTGAATTCCATCTTGCTTCTTATCCTTCGAGGTCTTGGGAAACTCTACTCACTATTTATACTGGTCATAGCACATTCGTGCTTTCTTGAATACCTCACTCAAGGATTTGGGGTTTTCAAACTCAATTCTGTCCCTGTAGGATTGTGGTAAACAACTTAAGAATCGCTGCATTTTTACCTTATCCTCCCAAATATATGGTACGGACCTCAGTAGTTCTAGAAATTTATTTATAAGGTCCTCCATCGTCATTTTTCCAAGTCGTAACTCATAAAATTATTTCATCTTCCTTTCATAATAGCTTTCAGAAAGGCATTTTTTCTTGAAATACTTCTTGAAGTTAGACCATTCCAACCGTTTCTCCTTTAGGCCCTTGGCCAATTTCAGGTCTTGCCACCAAATGTTGGCCTTCCCCTTCAGATTGTAGATGGCCATTCTGACTTTCATGTTACTGGAATAGTTGTATATTTGGAAGTATTTTTTGATGTCCAACAACCACACCTCATCTTCTTCTCCTGTCCTAGATTCTCCATCAAAAGTAGCTAGTTTAATCTTTTTAAATTCTCCTTCAAGGTGGTCGTTTTGTTTTCTTTTTTTGTATGGTATGGTTTTGTCTTCAGCTGAAGGTGTCCCTTCAGACGAACTGTCTCCTTTTTCTGTTTTCGCACCAAAATTCTTGGAGGCCCTCTTGCTGACCTCTTCCTCATGTTTATCATCTTTTGGACTTTTCTTGGTTACTATACTACACAACAGGACTTCATTTATCTCTTGTTGTTCCTGCTATGCCTTCTTCAATTTTTTGTTATCGGCCTTGAAAACCTGTAGTTCAACAATAAGGTTCCTCGTTGTTTCCAACACCTCTGTGGGTGGGATTCCATCACTGTTCTGTCTTGGATCTCTAGGAGGTCCTTGTTGCGGATTCTCTTCCACCCTGATTTCTGCAACTTCTTGAGCTGCTATTATTCAACACAAAACAAAAAATCTTTCTATTTTTAATCCACAAGATTTATTAGTTTTTTCATAAATCAGAATATATACTAAGCAATTAATGTGGCCCTGTTCAGGCCCAGTGCTGTAAATTTCGCTCTGATACCATATGTAATGTAGCTCAATTTTACCATAAAAAATAAAATTCTATGACATAATTCAACTTCATTTAAGCTTAGAGTTTAAGAGAAGGTAAGATTCAATTCGATCCATAAAGACATCATTACACCAGTCTAGTTTACTTAGAGTAGAAAGTTGTCAAAGTAATTCAGTTCTGCACATTTCATTATGCTTGTGATTGCAAGTCTGGATCTTCATGATTGCTAGAACAGTATGTAACTTGACTGTCTTCTATGTGCACGTGTAAAGGAAATATAATCATTTTCACTGTAGGAAATTCACTTTAACTCTCTATTAGCATATGTACTTATTACCACCTATAAGTAAGCATATACCCATACCCTTCTCTGTAATAATTTAGGTACTTGTCATGCCCCGTACATAGCGACCTGTAACATGAACTGTTATTATTATACTTCTATCTCGAATGAAGATCCTCCAACGTTCTGTACCAGTCCATACATTACAGTATTTGAGTTGTTCCTATAACAATAATTCTTACTATGTTCCTACATATTTGTGAAGAAACAGAGGTCAATCGGGTTTTGGTGATCACAAATGCCGAACAAAATGAAGGACCTCACTGTTTGCCGAAATACAAAATATGGAAAGACTATGGTCCAATACTTCAGGATTTCAGGGTTCGAGGTTTCGCGAGTATGAAAGCCAAACATCAACACACACAACAACTCCTAAAATTGCGAAAGGTGAACAATACTTCGGGATTTCGCAAGTATAAGTGCCAACAACACACCACAGCTTCCGAAAATGCGAAAACGGAAAGGTAGGACTCGCATTTTGGGGTTTCGGGGTTTGGAACTTCGTGAGTTCCGGTGTCCAAACGTCAACATAAAAAAACTTCCGAAAATGCGAAAAAGGAAAGGTGGGTCCCGCATTTTGGGATTTCGAGGTTCGGAACTCCGTGAGTTCCGGTGTCCAAATGTCAACATGAACAAACTTCTGAAATGCGAAAGCAAAGAAAGGTTAGACCCGTATTTCAGGATTTCGGGGTTCAGAACTTCGCGAGTTCCCGTGTCCAAATATCAACATGAACAAACTTCTGAAATGCGAAAGAAAAGAAAGGTGAGACCCATATTTCGGTATTTTGGGGTGTGGAACTTTGCGAGTTCTAGTGTCCAAATATCAACATAAACAAACTTTCTAAAATGCGAAAAATGAAAGTGGTTCCCGCATTTTGGGATTTTGGGGTTCGAAACTTCATGAGTTCCAGTGTCCAAACATCAACATGAACAAACTTCCGAAATATGAAAAAAAAGAAAGATGAGACCCATATTTCGGTATTTCGGGGTTCAAAACTTCGCGAGTTCCATAGCCAAACATCCAATGTACAAGAGTTCCCGAATTGCGAAAAAGAAAGGAACTAACATTTCAGGATTTTGGGATTCGGGGTTTCGGGGTTTAAAATGCCAAACAACAACACACAACAACTCCTGAATTCTGAAAGGTGAAAGGGTGTGGGATCAACACTTTGATATTTCGGGATTCAGGGTTTCAAATGCCAAACACCAACACACAAAAACTCCCGAATTCTGAAAGGTGAAAGGGTGTGGGACCAACACTTCAGGATTTCAGGATTCGGGGTTTGGAAAAGCAAGGGAACTTTGTATAAATGTAACCAACAAGTCCTGAATGTCGAAAATCACACTATTTTCATAATTCTAAGATTTTTGCCTTGTACTGATATTCTTACTTTCGTTCTGTGAAACAATTGGTGTTGAAGGATGCAATATCCATTTGCTTATCAGAAATCCAAAAAAAATCTAACTTCTGAGTTTTATATGCATATAATCTAAAAGGGGGGTATAATAGGGTAATTGGTTCTGTAAAAGGTTACCCCTATTATGTTCACTTAAAGACTTTTTAAACAATGCATCAAATGTCAACAGTACTATATCTGTGCATCTATGTAAATACAAGAATAAGAATATCATTCCATCAGAGTTTGGAAATTATAATTGATGATCCGAGGGATCTGAGTTTGGTTTCCAGGGGTTCCCACGATTCTTTAACTTTTCGAATTTTGTACATCTAGCATTTTGACTTCAGATTAAACCTAACTCGTAGATTCACTGACTTTCTTAAACTCAACTTCTATAAAAAATAAATTTTCCTAGCACTTCTATATTTTGGGAGGGACCACTCCAGAATTTAGACTGTGGTAGCACATTTAATACCATGATAAGTATCATCCATTGAAAGAATTATTTCAAATATAGAAACAATTAGATGCATAATATCAGTTACACACAAAACATCCAAGAACAAAGAGGGAAAGGTTTACATTAACGCAATTAGATATAATCACACAACAGATACCTTCCATCCATCAAAACATAGCCAAAAATAGGGAGGGGTAGATCAACATATCTGAATCCAATCCACGAGAAGACAAAGGGAACAACCAAATTCCTCCCAACTGTAGAACAGGAAAGCCAAAGTCACTTGCCCGATTCACCCCCTAGCCTGACCATGAATCCATGAGGGTGAACTTGGAAACTCTTCCTCAGCAATGTCCTTCAATTCCAACAGTTATCCTCTTGCCTCACACTTACTCAATAGTTCTCATAACAACAAGGCAAATTTGTTTCAGCAGGCTCCTCTTGCCTCACACTCAATCCATAGTGTTCATAACAACTGAAGAGATCAAAAAAAATCTTTCCCCAACATACTTGGCAACGTCCCACCTCCTAGCATATGCTATTTATCAATTTTTGTTTTGCCCGGGTCTTTTTCCCTCCTTTGTGGATTTTTCCAGCTCTCTTAATGCTTGATTTTTAGGGGCTGCCAGTGGCCAAATCTTTGATTTTCCACTTCTCATAATCATCTTAGAGGTAGTTCCAACATGTTCCCCACTCATGGAGTCATGGTTAGCTGATTTTAACATGGTTGTTCCATTTTTCCTCTTGCAATTAATATAAATATTATGTTGTGATACAAGTGTCATAGTCAAATAGTTAGTTGAGTCCAAACAGATCTCTGCCCAACAATCACAATAATTAAATACAATTATTAAATTCGAAATTCAAAATTTTCATAAATGGAAAAAAAAATTCTAGATTCGAATTTGCCAAAAAGGGAGATAAATTTCTAGAAGATAAAAATATTTTATTTTTTTGGGTGATGTCACATAACTTGTCGTACCAGGATTTATCACTAGAGTGGCCTTCTTTGTACTAGGATTTATCACTGGAGTAGCCTTCTTTGTACTAGGATTTATCACTGGAGTAGCCATGTACATACCAAGCTTTATCATTGGATTAATTGTAACATGCACGTGAATGACCACCCGTTGCTTCTGCCACATGTTGGAGTTGCTTCTCTAGATCGCAATTGTAACTCATCACTCCCACTTATTAGGGATGTCCTTCTGTACCAAAACAATCTTTTCTCTGAAGTACAAAAAATTTGCTTTCAAAAAAATCTTGGTCAACGAGTTAGCTATCTTCCCATTTGTAGTAACATAGTGGAGCTTCATTGCTCCCCTCTATACCATATCTTTGATACAATGGGACCTGATATCGATGTGCTTAGAATTGTCATTAAACACTAGATTCTTTGTCAACTTCACACAACTTTGTTTGTCATGCCAGATATAATTCGCCTCTAACTCGAGATCAAACAATCCTGCAAGTAGTTTCTAAAGTCACATTGCTTCGCTCCTAGATGAACAAGTTGCTATATACTTTTCCTCAACTGTACTGAGTGTCACACTAGTATTCTTCTTGGTGAACGATGAGATCATAGTTGATCCCATACTGAAGTAACATCCAATTGTACTCTTCTGGTCTACAACACTACCGACCCAATATGAATCAGTAAATCCTTGTAGGCTTATCTCAAGATCAGAAGCATATCTAATTCCATAATCAATTGTACCCTTCAGGTACCTCATCACATGTTTTGTTGCAACCAAGTGAACACTTCTCAGCTCAACCATAAAATGACTCAATGTGTTCATTGCAAAACATATATATGTTCTCGTGTTCATTAATTACATTAATGAACCAATCATATGTCTATACATGGTGGCATCCACTGTCTCTGAAGATGTATCGCAAAAAAAAATTATATTTGTCACCATTGGTGTAGGCATGGCCTTGCAATCCATCATTGTGAATCTCTTCATAATATCAAAAGCATATTTTCCTTGATTTAGGAAAATCTCATTCGATCTCTTCCATAAATCTATACCTAATAATTAATGCATCATGCCTAGGTATTTCATCTCAAACTTTGCAGCAAAATTCCTCTTACTTTTGGTGATAAGATTTTATTCTCATGTTATAAACAAGTCATCCACATACAACAGTAGTATCAATGGTCCACCATTCACAAACTTGAAGTATAGGTTGGAATCTGTTTTACTCTTGGTAAAGCCCAAGATCATCAGGAAGCTGTCAATTGTATCATACCATGCCATGGATGATTGCTTTAACCCATACACGTGTTTCTTCAATCTGCACACATGTTTCTGACTGTCATGTGTCTTGAACCCTTGTGGCTACTCCACATACACTTATTCTTCTATTACACCGTTTAGAAAAGTTTTCGTCACGTCCATCTGGTGTACCTTCCACTTCTTTACTATAGCTAACGCAAGTATATCTCTAATCGAAGTGTATCTTGTCACATGAGAAAATGTCTCCTCATAATCTATTCCTTCTTTCTATGGCACGAACCTTGACTTGTACTTCTCGATACTTCCATATGTTGAATGTTTTGTTTTGTAAATCCACTTGTAAATTAAAATTGTCTTCTCTTTCGATCTTGAACCACATCCAAAGCATCATTCTTTATAATGGAATTTTACTCTTCAATCATGGCATACTTCCATTCTTTCTTCTTTGCAACGTCTTCATAACTAGTAGGCTCAACATCAATGATGTCACATAGCAATGCCACATAGATAGAGTAAGGTTGTGACCTCTTGATTTCTCTAAAGGATCCATCTGGAGCACCATAGTTCTCTACATATTGAATTATTTCCTGAGCCCAAGACGATATTCTCTTCCTGGTATTCATATCTTGGGATGAGTCTGCCAGCATCTGTGGTTCTTCCATATGGTATTATAGTACAACATCATCACCTGTATATATATCTGTAACTCTAGGAGCTTCACACTCCTCATCATGAACCTCATCGAGATGTTGTTGTCTATATTTATTGAAAGTTGTATTGTCATCGAAGGTGACATCTCTGCTAGTTTCAATCTAATGGTGACTAGGGATGTAAATCTTGTATTCCTTCGATGTCTCACTGTATCCAAAAAATAAACCCTTCTTTCTTGAAGGGTACAACATTGATCTCGTGTCCTTGGGGACATGCACATATACTCGACAACCAAATATCCTGAAGTGGTTGACCTCTGTATTTTCACTAGTAAACATCTCCTCTAGTGTCTTGATCCCAAGGAATTTGTGGGGACTTATGTTTTTCACATATACAATAGTTTGGGTTGCCTCTGCCCAAAGATTCATTGGTGTCTTGTTCATGAATCATGGATTTTACCACTTCCATGATTGTTCAGTTCTTTCTTTCTTCCACACCATTATGTTGAGAATTGTAGGGAGTAGAGAGATCCCTCTTAATCCCACCTTACTTATAAAATGCCTTGAATTCATCTAAAGTGAATTCTCCTCCATTATCTGATCTCAAAATATTTATCTTCTTTTGAGACAGGTTTTCAACAAGTGCCTTAAACTCTTTGAACTTGTTGACCACTTCATTTTTAGCCTTCAAAAAGTAAATCCAAGTTATACGTGAGAAATCATCAATAAATGAAACATAGTATACATACTTGCTAAGTGAAGCGTCTGACATCGGTCCACACACATTTGAATGTATAGTGTCGAAGACTCTCTTATCTTTTCTATCACTTTTTGGAAATGATTTCTTCAGGTTCTTGCCTTGTGCACATCCCTTGCATATTCCTTCATGGTCTACTTTGATTTTTGGCAAACCTATTACCATTTTGCTCAAGATCAATAGGGCTTTGTAATCTATATGAGCAAACCTCCTATTCCATAGCTCACTTGGAGTAACTTTGTTGTGTACTAATGGTGAAACTGAATGTCCTTTTAACTTGTATAGACCTCCTTCTTGGACCCCAATCATTATGGTGTCATCAATAGATTTTACTTTAGGGCACATGAGGACTTCTCCATCAATGAAAAAAACTATAAATGCTTTCTC
>JASDQU010815525.1:25946-36441 GCA_032191745.1 Picea mariana
ATGCTATTTATCAAAAAAAAATTTGCCCAGGTCTTTTTCCCTCCTTTGTGGATTTTTGCAGCTCTCTTAATTCCTGATTTTCAGGGGCTGCTAGTGGCCAAATCTTTGATTTTCCACTTCTCATAATCATCCTAGAGGCAGTTCCAACATGTTTCCCACTCATGGAGTCATGGTCAGCTGATTTTAACATGGTTGTTCCATTTTTCCTCCTGCAATTAATATAAATATTATGTTGTGATACAAGTGTCATATCCAAATAGTTATTTGAGTCCAAATAGATCTCTTCCCAACAGTCACAATAATTAAATACAATTATTAAATTCGAAATTCAAAATTTCCATAAATGGAAAAAAAATTCTAGATTCGAATTTGCCAAAAATGGAAATAAATTTCCAGCACATAAAAATATTTTATTTTTTTGGGCGATGTCACATAACTTGTCGTACTAGGATTTATCACTGGAGTAGCCTTCTCTGTACCAGGATTTATCATTGGAGTATCAATAACTCAACATACTAGGATTTATCACTGGAGTAGCCATCTAGATACCAAGCTTTATCATTGGATTAATTGTAACATGCACGTGAATGACCACCCGTTGCTTCTACCACATGTTGGAGTTGCTTCCCTAGATCGCAATTGTAACTCATCACTCTCTCTTATTAGGGATGTCCTTCTGTACCAAAACAAGCTTTTCTCTAAAGTACAAAAAATTCACTTTCAAAAAAATCTTGGTCAACGAGTTAGCTATCTTCTCATCTGTAGTAACATAGTGGAGCTTCATTGCTCCCCTCTACACCATATCTTTGATATAATGGGACCTGATATCGATGTGCTTAGAATTTTCATTAAACACTAGATTCTTTTTCAACTTCACACAACTTTGTTTGTCATGCCAGATATAATTCGCCTCTAACTCAAGATCAAACAATCCTGCAAGTAGTTTCTGAAGTCACATTGCTTCACTCCTAGCTGAACAAGCTGCTATATACTTTTCCTCAACTGTACTGAGCGCCACAATGGTATTCTTCTTGGTTAACGATAAGATCATAGTTGATCCCATACTGAAGTAACATCCAAATGTACTCTTCTGGTATGCAACACTACCGACCCAATATGAATCAGTCAATCCTTGTAGGCTTATCTCAAGATCGGAAGCATATATGATTCCATAATAAATTGTACCCTTCAGGTACCTCATCACATGTTTTCTTGCAACCAAGTGAACACTTCTCAGCTCAACCATAAAATGACTCAATGTGTTCACTACAAAACATATATATGTCATCATGTTCGTTAATTACATTAATGAACCAATCATATGTCTATACATGGTGGCATCCACTGTCTCTGAAGACGTATCGCACAAAAAAATTATATTTGTCACCATTGGTGTAGGCATGGCCTTGCAATCCATCATTGTGAATCTCTTCAGAATATCAAAAGCATATTTTCCTTGATTTAGGAAAATCTCATTCGATCTCTTCCATAACTCTATACCTAATAATTAATGCATCATGCCTGGGTATTTCATCTCAAAAATTGCAGCAAACTTCCTCTTACTTTTGGTGATAAGATTCTATTCTCATGTTATAAACAAGTCATCCACATACAACAGTAGTATCAATTGTCCACCATCCACAAACTTGAAGTATAGGTTGGAATCTGTTTTATTCTTGGTAAAGCCCAAGATCATCAGGAAGCTGTCAATTGTATCATACCATGCTATGGATGCTTGCTTTAACCCATACACGTGTTTCTTCAATCTGCACACATTTTTCTGACTGTCATGTGTCTTGAACCATTGTGGCTACTCCACATACACTTATTCTTCTATTACACCATTTAGAAAAGTTTTCTTCATGTCCATCTGGTGTACCTTCCACTTCTTTACTATAGCTAACGCAAGTATATCTCTAATCGAAGTGTATCTTGCCACATGAGAAAATGTCTCCTCATAATCTATTCCTTGTTTTTGTGCCATGAACCTTGACTTGTACTTCTCGATACTTCCATATGTTGAATGTTTTGTCTTGTAAATCCACTTGTAACTTACAATTGTCTTCTCTTTTGATCTTGAACCACATCCAAAACATCATTCTTTATAATGGACTTTTACTCTTCAATCATGGCATACTTCCACTCTTTCTTCTTTGCAATGTCTTCATAACTAGTAGGCTCAACATCAATGATGTCACATAGCAATGCCACATAGATAGAGTAAGGTTGTGACCTCTTGATTTCTCTAATGGATCCATCCAGAGCACCATAGTTCTCTACATCTTGAATTATTTCCTGAGCCCAAGACAATATTCTCTTCCTGGTATTCATATCTTGGGATGAGTCGGCTAGCATCTGTGGTTCTTCCATATGGTATTATAGCACAACATCATCACCTGTATATATATCTGTAACTCTAGGAGCTTCACACTCCTCATCATGAACCTCATCGAGATGATGTTGTCTATATTTATTGAAAGTTGTATTGTCATCGAAGGTGACATCTCTGCTAGTTTCAATCTAATAGTGACTAGGGATGTAAATATTGTATTCCTTCGATGTCTCACTGTATCCAAAAAATATACCCTTCTTTCTTGAAGGGTAATTGATCTCGTGTCCTTGGGGACATGCACATATACTCGACAACCAAATATCCTGAAGTGGTTGACCTCTGTATTTTCACTAGTAAACATGTACTCTAGTGTCTTGATCCCAAGGAATTTGTGGGGACTTATGTTTTTCACATATACAACAGTTTTGGTTGCCTCTACCCAGAGATGCATTGGTGTCTTGTTCATAAATCATGGATTTTACCGCTTCCATGATTGTTCAGTTCTTTCTTTCTTCCACACCATTATGTTGAGAATTGTAGGGAGTAGAGAGATCCCTCTTAATCCCACCTTATAAAATGCCTTGAATTCATCTGAAGTGAATTCTCCTCCATTATCTGATCTCAAAATATTTATCTTCATTTGAGACAAGTTTTCAACAAGTGTCTTAAACTCTTTGAACTTGTTGACCACTTCATTTTTAGCCTTCAAAAAGCAAATCCAAGTTATACGTGAGAAATCATCAATAAATGCAACATAGTATACATACTTGCTAAGTGAAACATCTGACATCGGTCCACACACGTTTGAATGTATAGTGTCCAAGACTCTCTTATCTTTTCTATCACTTTTTGAAAATGATTTCTTTAGGTTCTTTCCTTGTGCACATCCCTTTCATATTCCTTCATGGTCTACTTCGATTTTTGGCAAACCTATTACCATTTTGCTCAAGATCAATAGGGCTTTGTAATCTATATGAGAAAACCTCCTATTCCATAGCTCACTTGGAGTAACTTTGTTGTGTACTAATGGTGAAACTGAATGTCCTTTTAACTTGTATAGACCTCCTTCTTGGACACCAATCATTATGGCGTCATCAATAGATTTTACTTTAAGGCACATGAGGACTTCTCCATCAATGAAAAAAACTATAAATGCTTTCTCATATAAAGTTTATATATAAAGGAGATTATTTTTCAAACCATGTGCATACAACACATCCTTCACATTCATCGGTTTTTCGGAGTCTAACTTGTAGGATGACTCTCCTACACCTTTAATGGGATACTGATAGTCATCACCTAGTTTCACCTTGTGAGGTGAATATTTCTGAGAGATATTCCTTATAACCAATCGTGTGATTAGAGGCACCCCTATAAATACACCATGTGTCACTTCCATGAGTGAATGTAATTGTAAGAGATGATATCAATACATATTGTTCACTTGAGTCTTCTTCTTTGGTTTTCTCATGATCATGTTCATCATTTTTTGGGGCATGAGCATGATGGATTTTATACTTTCCTTTTTTGGCCGGACCTTTGAAGTTGCGACAATTTATGGCAATGTGTATCATATTCTAACAAATGAAGCATCTGTAACTTGAGAAATCCTTCTTGAACATGTGAGTCTTTATAATCCATGAGGTATCTTATGTGAGTGAGCTTCCTTCTTGCTCTTTCCTTTTCTTGTATGTTTTGCTAGCGTTTGATTTTCTTCATCGCCTAGTTTCTCTTCTCTTGCTTCCAATCTGGCTTCTTCCTAAGTACAATCCCCCCATACTTTATTGATCCTTTTTAACCTTATTCTTGAACATATACCTTGAATGAATGATTCTTGAGAAATGGGAATACCATTCAATGTAGTCATCACCAACTCAGCTTCTTCGATTGTGTTTCCAATGCCTTCTAGATGTTATTTGATCTGAGACACCCTTGTGAAGTATGATTGTATAGTTTATGGATTTTGCATATTCACATTCTTGAGTTGTGTTCTCAAGGTCATCTTCTCATTGATATTCTTTCCTTCATACAATCAGGATAAGGCATCAAAAATTTGTTTGGGAATTGTTAATGATGAGACATGGGGGATCAAATGATCCTTGATATAATAAAAAACCATTATCTTCTCCTTCACTACGTTCTTTTTGTAATTTTCTTTAGCCTCATCTTCATTAGGTTATGAAACTTCTTATTTTGTAAAATCTTCTAGATCATTCTCTTCTAGAATGAGCATCACTCTGCACTTCCATGCTTGGAAGTTATTAGCATAGATTATTTTAGAGGCTAAATTTCGCAAATGGCCTAATTTTCCATTGTTTTCCCACAAAACGATACACCAATTTCCATTTTTTCTAAAAACGATTCACCCAAATTCCATAGAATAAAACTATTTTACCTTAAAAATCGCCAAACTTTTATAGAAAGTATACAAAATCCTTAGTAATTTGAATATTTTTACAAAACTATCGCGACACATTTTACATTTTGCATATTAAGGACTAGTAATATTAGCCCATGTTTCTACATTTTAATATAAATTTCCATCCTTAAAATCATCCTTGGTTATTAGCACCTTCAAGCTTCTCATCGATCTTGGTACTGGGTGCCATCCTGTGTCTGAAAAATAGAGTAAGGAGATAAAAAAATTCAAAGAAATTTTTGTACTTACCAGAGAGTGTTATGCCATAGTGACCAGTTCCACCTTCAATTTTGCAGCTGCCAAGACGTCTTCAACTAGGGTTTATGAGAAACCCTAATTTTTCAAAATATGAATTTTGGAATTCTTCTTTGAGGGATAGGTCCGTCCTCCCAATGCGAGTTCCTTAGTGGTATTATTTTGACTAGCATCCTTCAAAAAGATGGTGAAAACACCTTATAGGGTTTTGTGCATTTGGACGCAGTTCCAAAACCAATATTAGTTTACAAAACTTCATCAAAATAAAAATCTATTCCAAAGGAAAGATGCGCTAGGGTTATGAGAGTATCCCTGTGTTCTTAGTTTCCCAAGCGAACTCTCCTAAATCGCGCAAATGTCTTCTTTCAGGCCCACTCTGAAACCATGTTAAAATTTGTCTTAAGGAGTTAAGTGTTTATAATGTTCTTTAAATTTATTCTATTCAAACAATAATTGCATACATAAGGATCACTGAAAGAAAGACATCCATAGTATACACAAGAATTATCCTGGGAAACCCTCGTGGGGGAGAAAACGTAGTAAATCTTCTTCAATATAGATTCTTCAACAAGTACAATGTCTCTCTCAAGAGAGATATCACCAAAACAAAAGATCCACCCTAAACCCTAACCAGAATATAATAGCGCACAACTAGAACAAGATAATCCTTCACTAGATAACCAAAACCCTTAACAAACTTCCCTTTTAGTTGTGGATCATTGTTCTTCTATAGCTGCATCACTCTTTCAGGCTTGCACACTTGTGTGAGAGAGGTTGTTGTGTCTACTCTCCAGATGAGGCACCTAACCTCTTATAAATACAATCCCCCCCCCCAAGTAATTATTTTAGGTCTGACCTGTCCACTTTATATTTCCATTTTACATTTGACTTGTCAAGGAGCAATAGGGCCGACTTCTAAAAATATAATATAATATTACCTTCTATGGTTTTTTATTGGTCAAATACAATATGAATATAATAATAATATCTTTTGAAGCTACTCAAACTTCAAAAAATTCTTGTTTCAAGGATTGTTTATGTTTCTAGTATGATTTTCCCTTCTTCAACAACCTCTTGTAAAAATATTTGGACTAGGATCTTGTTGTCGATTACCTTCATTAAGAAAGAAACATGGAAGATTGGATGTACATGTGATAATTGAGGCATTTCCAATTTATAAGCCATACTTCCAATCCTTTGCAAAACCTTATAGGGGCCATAATATTTGACTGTTAATTTATTGTCCTTCTTTTATTGCTTGACAAACATTTGGTTGTATGGTTGTAGCCTCAATAATACCCAATCGCCCACTTTAAATTGCATTTCACTGTGATGTTGATATTCTCATTCTTTCATCCTATTCTGTGCCATAATTGGTTTGTCCTTCAATAGTTTGAGAACCTTTTGTTGGTTCCCTATGTGGTCCTCTACTACTTGAACCTTTGTAGTCCCTTTCAAGGGTGATGTGATAGGTGAAGTATTATATCCATAAAGTACTATAAATGGGGAAATTTTTTATGAAGTATGGAAGGATGTGTTCTACCACCATTTCTCCAAGGGAAACCACTTGACCCATTGTGTTGTTTTATCAAATTCAAGGTGAAAGATATAGTCTTCTAGACACTTATTCACAATATCCATTTTCCCATCAGATTGAGGATTGTAAGATGAGCTATAAACCAATTGAGTACCCAAACAAGAAAATAATTCAGTAAAACATTTTCCAGTGAAAATTGGATCTTTATCAATTAAAATAATCTTGGGGACTTGTAGATTTTGAAATATTTCCATGAATATTGTAGCTATATACTTTCTTTAAAAGGATGAAAAACGGAGAAAAAATGGGCATACTTTGTCATTTCATCCACTACTACTATGGTGAGCATCTTTCCTTCATATTTGGGTAATCCCATTATAAAATCTATTTAAACATCTTCCCAATGTTCTCTTGGTATGGATAATGGTTGTAGGAGACCTAGGGTCTTTATTGTCTCTCCCTTATTCTAGTTAAATAACACACATCCATGCACAAACTTTTGATCATTAGTTTAAAGACATTCTGAGAAAAAATCATTCCTTATCGTATGGTACGTTTTCAAGAATTCTTAATGTCTTCCTATAACAGAAGTTTGCAATTTTAGAAGGAACTTTTATTTGAGTTGGGAATTCTTAGATAAATATAAGTGGTCATGATACCATCGAAAATAATTTTTCCATAAAAAATTATCTAACGAGTTGGGGTCCTCTTGTATTTGTTGAATGATATTGCATACCTCTTGATCTTTCCTCCATTCTATCCTTTCTAATTCCACCCAATCAAATTTTGGAATAGAAATAGCACATAGTCAACCTTATTTTTATTCTTCTTTCCTTGAAAGGGAATCAGCCACAACATTATGTTTTCCTTTTTGTATGTAATTTAAAATTCATAACCGAGCATCTTTGAAACCCATTTTTGTTGTTATTCTAAATATAATCATTTCTCTAAGAAGTACTTCAAACTATCATTATCTGACTTTACTTTGAAGTTCCTTTCTATTAGGTAAGGGCAACATTTCTTAATTTCCTGTAATATGGTAAACATTTATTTTTCATAAATTGGTTTGAGTAATTTTCCTTTTCCATTAAATAAAGTGTGGAATTCTTTACCTGGGTGTGTTTGTCGAATTCTTTCATCAGTGTGTTTTGTATGAGGGTGAGTGCCATTCATGCTATCTGTTTTTAGTCTTTCAAGTTGATCTACATTAACATGTGACATTCAGGTACATTTTGGCGCTTCGTTTTTAGAGTCGTAATCTTTAATAGATGAAGGCGCAATAAAGCTCTGGCCGTGTTCCTTTGCCAAACAATTATCCAACCTCACACTAGTGTTTTCCGTATTTTTAATAGTGCGTACTCAATTCTGGTCGTCCCGTCCCGGAGTTTGTAAAGAAACCGTAGACTGTTGATCTACAACGTGGTCGAACTTCTGATAAGTATTTTCTGGGTCAAGAACGAGATAATTTGATTTTTTTTTATGTGTTTCTGGGTTACTCAATTTGAAACATTTATCTCAATAAATTACTCTATTTTTATATGAAAATTAATTTTGATGAGAAATAGATGAAAAATTATCACATTATACATGTTAATTATACATGTTAATGAAAGAAAATGCAATTATTTTACTTAAAATTCACATCCTCATAACCAAATTGAAATTATTACAATCCTTCCAAATTGCAAAAATGTTAATAAAAAAAATGCAATTATTTTGTTTAAAATTCACATCCTCATAACCAAATTGAAATTATTACAATCCTTCCAAATTGCAAAAATGTTAATAAAAAAAAATGCAATTATTTTGTTTAAAATTCACATCCTCATAACCAAATTGAAATTATTACATTCCTTCCAAATTGCAAAGAGAGATAGTGTAAACAACCTAATCTCTATCACTTTCTACTGTTTGATTTATTTGTTACAATTCTTGAATAAATTGTTTGTGAACATATCTTTCTAAATGGGTACATAGAGTTTATAAAAGTTTATATTTTTAAGAGGAATTATATAATCCATTTTTAAAATAATTATTTAAATTATTTTTAAATTATATTTTTTAAATTTAAGAAAAAAAAATGGATAAATAAACTTAATATTATAGTATAAACTATTTTTTTCTTTATAAAAACATAATCTAACAAATATTTTTATAATATATGTATTAGTTTTATAAAGAAAACAATAGCTTTTTAAAATAACTAAACAAATATTTATTATATGTATTAGTTTTATAAACAAAGCAATAACTTTTATAAAAAAACTTCAAAGATATTTTTATAATAAATGCATTAGTTTTATAAACAAAGCATTAATTGTATTGAAACAATTAAACTATTCAATTTTGTATTGTATATTTATTTGTCACTCAAATTTAATGTCCATAGCATTTAAATGTTGTGTAATAATTTTTTACAATATTTAAAATATTGAAATTATTTATAAATGAGTTTGATTTTTATTACAATTCAATTTTGTATTGTATATTTATTTGTCACTCAAATTTAATGTCCATAGCATTTAAATGTTGTGTAATAATTTTTTTTTACAATATTTTAAATATTGAAATTATTTATAACTGAGTTTGATTTTTATTACAATTCAACCTGTATTCTTTAGTTAGATTGGAATCTTCTACCCAATTGAATGAGAATATAAGTATGATGGTCTTAAAAAGAAGTGGTACAACAAAACTTCATACAAAAACAGATTAAGAAGCCTATCCCTATGCAGATATCCAACAAATATTTGTTTTAGATATCTATAATTATATGCTTCTACTCAAGAAAGGCATACATGTGCTCAATATTCCAATGCTCAAATGACAAATGAAGCATTGAACAAAACTAGTCTTAGATGAGAATATTCAGATTATCCTACTTGACAAGAAAAAATGAATAATATACATGGTCATAGATCCCTTAGACCATCAACTAACTTAATGATGTTATCCTTGCCAAGAGAGGGCTTAGGGACTACCAAAAGGAATCCAATAGGATAAGTGCCCTTCCTCTTAGGAAGAAACCTGCCCAATATTCCTTTACACTAGCATTCTGAAGGATTGAAAAGAAAAAGAGAATATATTCTTGTTAGTTAATTAGTCAAATCAATAAGTGATGAATGCAAATTATTAAATTGGGGTAATTTTCAAGCTCAATTTATTGGTCCTAGTATTGATGAATTACATAGGGATGTCTTGAATCTGGTTGAAGAAGCCAAGAAAGAAAAAGCAGATATGAAGAACCTCAATGACAAGATGAAGATAATAACACATGCTCTAACTGATACAACAAGTTTGAAAGAAGCAATCAAAAATATAGATGCCATATTAGATTTCATGGATTAGATGTTTATGAAAATTCATGGTATCCAAAAGGAAATAAAAGGAATCACAAAGAATCCTTCAACATTTGATGTGTTGAATAAGGAAATAGGAGTAGAGCCAAGAAAGAAGGGACAAAAAAGGAATATGTCCCTTGATAATCTATCTAGTGAAGATGAAAGACCCGAATGGGATTTTGGGCCACCACAAAGTGCGTTTATCTTCCTTCGCCAGTCAATATGAGGACATATAGTTGTTTGTATCGTAAACTTCCCTCGCCGGTCTAGTTGAGCAGGGAGGTCCCTAATAAATAATTAACATTTTGTTTTCATGAGGAAGTCAATTAATAAAAATTGAAACAACGCATGCCAGTCAGAAATAAAATCATAAAGTCTCTTCCTTTTTTTGCAACCAAAATTCACCTAGTGTAATAAAAAGGGTTTCTTCTAGCTGAAATACAAGGAATGGTCACTAACTTCTCACTTCAAGTGTTTTTTATCTTTCATTATTTGCATACTTGTATTGTGAAACATTTAGTTATTATGTGTCAATCTATTCAATTGCTGCATTTTTTAATTTTGTAGATAGAATTGCATATTAATTGGTATCATAGGATGGATCTAAGCCA
>JASDQU010815529.1:18681-29346 GCA_032191745.1 Picea mariana
CCCATCACTTCTTTGACTCCGTTACAATCCACTTTTAGTTTCCCCTAGTTGAGAGCTCTATATGCTAGTGACCTTGAACCTATCTCTAGAGAAGAGATTCCTCCATCTTATTATTTTTTCAGTAAGAAGAGGAAGGTTGTGTTGAAGCAGGAGATGCATCAAAGAGAAAATACCATGATAAAGAAGCACAAAATCATAGTAGATGGGAAGAATTTGGAAGAAGAAGATTTCGCTACCGAGGTAGCTGGCTCTATGGGAGCATTAGCTTCTGCTAACATTTTTACTCTTGATAATATGAAAAAATGTCTGAGACAGAAAAATCTCATGATAACCGATCTACAGGTCCAGTTAAGAGATAATTAGAAAAATATTAGAGAAGGAATAAAAGAAGGCCTGGACCAAGCCAGAGTTGAGGACAAGCAAGAGATCCAATCCCTAAAGTCAAGCCTCAACGAGATGAATGAGAAAGCGCAGTCGAGCCAAATGCAATAAAAACTCGTAATTCAATTACAAACTAAATAAGAGTCAATAGAAGGCCAGGTTATAGATCTGAAAGATTTCTAGGCCTAGTCATTGGAAGTGCATACAAAGATAGAAGTTGAACAGCAGAAGTTAATTTCCAAGATAAAGATTATTTAGAATTACTTTCAAGAAGCAAGTAATTCCTTTTATAACATTATCCTGAAGGAAAAAGAGGCTAAAGCAACAAGGGTTACTCTCCAAAAGGCAATCATATGTTCAACAAATGAAGAGACATCCAAAACTACAAAAATATCAGCCACAGAGCAAATCAAAGGTGACATCATGCTCAAGGTATGGGAAACCAACATAATTGAAAACAAAAGAATAGTCAAGGAAATCAAAGATGACTGCGAAGAATTTTTTGATCTCTTAGACAAAATGTCATTAAATATTGGAAAAGACAATTGTACGGGGCTTCTAAGACAGATAAATATTGTAAGACATCAATTAAATTTTAAAGAGAATTTGAGTGAAATCCAGATGGAAATTTCACAGCTAAGAGAAATGGATGTCACCCTAATAGACAGGTTGTTAGTTGATCTAAAAATGAAGAAGACTTGTATTCTTGAAATTATTTGCAAGTAAAATTTATGTGTTAAAATGCAAATGGATCAACTTTGCAACACAACTTTAATAGGATTTACTCATTCAAGATGCATATAAACGGCAGCAATAATAGTGAACAGAAAACACATAACACAGCAAATGATAAAGGAGTTCACCCCTCTCTTGGGCTACATCTCCTGGTCTAGCTTCCAATGGATCATTTGTATTATTTTATCAAAGTGCTCAAAAATGTGCTTTTCAATGCTCAAAATGCCAAATAGACTGCTCCAATGGCTTCAAAACGTCCAAAAACCCCTAACTGGGCTTTTTCGGCACCTCGTTTGGCCAAAAATTGAAGAAGACAAGCTTCCTGGAAGTCCCCCTTCAAACTTGCTATCTCTGCATCTACAAAACACACCCTTGTTGGCTCAACCTAGCCCACACACACATTTAAGCGTAAAAACTTAGCACCGGACGCAACCGCGCGAACCGTGCAAACTGTAAGACGATTACGGGCGCACCTAGCCCCTAACCGTCAAGGCAAGGTCATATGACCCATGTGACTACGCGTTTAAAAATAAGGGCCAAGAGTTTACATAACCATTTGAACCATATTTAAATCCAAACCAAAATGCATACCCGCGCACACGTCACGATATAACAATGGTCATATGGCAACAAAATATGTGACCGGGGGCTGGGGCTAAACCCCAGCCCGGACCCCCGCGCCAATATACAACAAACTCAAATTCAAATAAATATGAAACCATATATATAACAAGGCATATAGTGGGGCGCTTTGGCAGCGCATACTTTGCAAAGGTTATATGTGGGTGGAGGTCACGGGGTCGAACCCGGTGGACTCCAATAAAGTTTTATACAATAACCAATAACAAGGTGCCATGTGGCACCGTACGACCAACCAAATACTGCCATGTGTCGCAATGTCATTCACCCTCAGCTACCAATTGTCTACCACTTAGCTCTGCCACGTGTCGTACGAACTGCCACGTCAACAGCTGTACGGACTGTATAGTCAACATCCCTTTTTTTTGCATGTTTGTCATTTTAAAAAGAACATTATATCTCTCGCTCCTGACATCTGTTTGAACCCAAACAAGTTGCATTGGGTTCATAATGATGAGGCCTATGCTCTCGTTAGATTTGAGGCGATTCCGAGAATTTTGAATTTTTGAGCAAAATTTGATCCCCTGGATCATTAGTCAAGCCCAACTTAAAATTGCAGTCGATAAAGTTTGCAGATAAAGGAATTTAAGACCGTCTCCCAAAGATACAGACAAAGGTTTATCTATTCGAATCGAAGGATCTTCCAGAACCTCCCAGAACTTTTGCACATTTTCTGAACAAATGCGTTGAATGTATTAGTTCAAAGGAAGGAGAGACTTTGAAAAAGCAATAAAGTATCATTTTGAAGATTTTTACTATCAAGATAATGGAAAGATAAAGAAGATCATGTCAACAATTGTAGTTTATTTTTGATAAATAGTTAGTTCCTAGATTTTAGGGAATCACCAACCGTCAAGGATTGGTAATTTTGTATAAATGTGATTTTTCAATACTAAGAGAGGGCCTCTTTCTGAACGAATTATAAACGAGAAAATTTCATTTGCCAGAATTAATATGATACAGATTGAAGATTCCAGATCTGGTCAAGCCTGAGTTATGTGTTTCTTTGTCATTCCATCCTTTATTTCATATCTTTGATGAATGTTTAACAACGTAGTGCAACCTCTACTTTGGTGATTAATCAATTAGATTATCTAATCGTTTACAGATTTTCCTCTGTATCAGCTATCAGTGGATACAAGACCTATGAACATTTTAGATTTCTAAATGATATGCTTCATTAAATTTTTCCTCTCTCTTTCTTCTGTTGGCACAAAGTGAGATTCCTCTTTAATTGATGCCTCACATTTTTCATACAACTATATGTTTTTCTTTCATTCCATGCACAGTTTCCTTTAAATTTGACTCAAATACCAGAAATGGCCTTTATTTCTGTTATATTATTTATTCATATTTTGGAATTTCTACTTTTTAATTCAAAACAGAAATTTGCAAACCTTAAAAATAAATCCAATCTTTTAAAAAACAAACCCTTATCCCTCATGATTGTACCAATCACAAGACAACCTAATATAGAGCCCGGTCTATCAAATAAGACAAGCATTGCTTTAAACCTTTTCAATACCATCTTACAGACAGCAAGTACATGGGTTGAATTAGAATGTTCATGGGCCGTGATTGAAAGGGATATTAATATCCAAGAATAGTGGGAAGCTAGATGAAGGCACTTAGGAAATCATCCATAAGACACGCTTCATTATAATTGATATTTATTCCTTTAGTTTTCCTTACCTTTGTGATGCCTTGAGAGTATGCTTTACATCCTTAAAGTATAAACTCAGGAACAACATCTTTTTGGCATCATTGTTAGGGAACGAAGAAACGAATCTCTTCCCTAGGAAGAATGACACTGGCATTTTCTTTCTTTGATGGTGAACAAAGATCGAAAACTATATAAGGCTACCCTTATCTTTCACTTGGCGACTCCACGATAAGTAAACTAGATTTCAATCGAAAGAACACCAAGAAGAATCCAGACAACAAACATACTTCACCCCTACCCGATCTAGAGAAAATCTTAAAATTAAGAAGATTCTGTAAAACAACTGCTTTAGAGACCCATAAGCTTTATCAACCGAAAATAACACAGTTGAACACTTTAGTTCTATTTGAAAGACCAAAGACCTCCTCTCCTTGCGAGAAACTACCTATTGACGAGATTGTAACCCTTGAGCCTTGTTTGGTCTCGCCTGGTTGTAAAACTGAGATTTCCTCGACGGTCCCTTTCTCCAATAGAGGAAAAAGAGCCGCTTCACTTCCCGCTTTTATTGAATCCTTATCACTTCACGAATTTTGTTTCCCTATCTATCATAACTCCTACAGTCATCCTATTTATCCTGATACGACCCCTTCTGACTCTCCTATATACTCACCTTGTGAGTCTGAAGAAACTAGTCCATTTTTTCCCCGTTCCCCTTCCTCAATTTTCTTGTCCCTTGATAGCTCAGTTCCTAAAACCGTTCCTTTCAATCTACAAGCTTCAGCCTCTAAATAAAAAATGGAAGTGGCTGGAGAAGGTGGGGCTGGAGGCGCTCCCCCAGGCGGTGCTGAAGGAGGAGCAGGGGGCCAAGTACCACCCGCTCGAATCTTTGCTAAATTAGCTACCAGTTATGCCCCTCTGGTCCTCCCAAATCCGCTCCATGACTTACCCGAAAACTACATGAAGAATCTCCCGAAATTTACAGGAGAAGGTGATTTAACCGTCGCTGAACATATCAATTTCTTTGACCAATTTGTTGACATTCTCGGGCTTGAACATGAAGATGTTTACTCAAGACTTCTGGTTCATACTTTTGAATGGCAGGTGAGGACTTGGTTTCGAGGTCTAGCAGCAGGATATATACCATCATATGATGAACTTGAAAACGCTTTTATTGGACAGTGGGGCGAAAGGAAGGACCATTTTTATTATCTAACTGAATTTGGGGCTCTACATAAGAAACATTTTGACTCAGTTCTCAAGTTCACCCAAAGGTTCAACAAATTGTATAATAAAATTCCAGCTGAGGTCAAACCCTCCCAGCCTACGACGAAAGTAACCTTTGCCAGAGACTTTGACCCTAATTTAGGTCTGTTATTAAGGGAGAGGAGATCAGTAGACCTTACTAAAATGCAAGATGATGCCTTAGAAATTGAATCAAACATGATGGCATCAGGAAAGCTGAAAACAAAATTTGAAGCCAGACATAAAGAAACTAGAAGATATAGAGAACAAGGTGGACCCTTTGGATCAGGAAAATCTTTAGAAGATAAAATGGATGATATGGCAAGGATAATCAGAGAATTGTTAAATTAGATCTCAAGAATGGAACAAGACCAAACCAAGAATGAGCATTTTCCCAGAAAGGATTTCCGAAAAAATCCTAACCCTCAAAATCAACATAGATTAATTAAAAATGAAGATCAAAAAGTCCAAGCCCCTTTTAAAAGTGAGAACTTTATAGGAGGAAGAGATGTGGAAGATTTTGAGGAACTAGAAAAAGACATAAATAATCTTGGTGATGACTGTCTCCAACCTTATTTGACAAAACAGGATTACGAAAAATATTTAAATATAGAAACTAAATCTGAAAATAATAAAAACAGTAGTATTATAGAAGATTCAACCTATCAAGGAATCGCAGACGATATAATGGCCGAACTACACCAGAAGTACAATCTAAGGTCGAGAAATAAGATCTTTACAACAGTCCCAGTAAAAATGATTATGCCGAGAGGTGAAACAGATGAGTCAATTTCGAAAAATGTTGAAAAACAGACTCTAAAGACTAAGGCCACAGCCACACAACCCACTAAAACAAATTCAGCGACACTACAAGATGAAAATACACAGAAAGTGGAGGTTCCTGTAACTGAAGCAAAAACCTCACACCAAAAGAAAGACGAAAAGAAAGGGTTGGAAGTTCAAACTATATAAATCGACAAAACCATAGGAAGTTTTAATCTAGAAAATGAAATAAATAAAATCAAAATCCCTATACCCCTTGTCGAATTGGAAAAAAATCTAATATACAGGAAACAGATCACTAAGATGATTAACTTTTCAGAAAATGAAAGTTAGGCTGATGTCATAAATCTAGAAGATGACAAGCCTAACATAATTTCCGACCCACATTTCGAAGGTGCTAGAGATACCGTTGCCCCTTTCTATATTACCTTGACCGTGTACGATCACCTCCTCCATAATTGCATGCTAGATTCTGGAGCCTCTCATAATGTAATGACTAAATCCATCATGGATAGACTCGGTCTTGAGATCACCCGGCCTTATGGAGACTTATATTCATTTGACTCTAGGAAAGTTAAGTGCATAGGCATGATTGAAGACTTGGTTGTTAATCTCGCACAGATACCTGCGAAAAGCATTCTAATGGATGTGGTTGTAGCTGATATACCCCCGAAGTATGGCATGTTGTTATATAGGTCCTGGGGTGCCAAACTTGGAGTATCTCTCCAAATTGACATGGCGTATGCTACTATCCTGGTTTTTGGAGGACAGTTCATGCGATTGTACAGAGAAACCAGATTAGCATTCACAGTAAGTGATCCACTTAACCCGAATAACTACCCTGTATATATTGCTGACCAAGATTTAGGTAATTGTATTTATCTCTTGATGATGATATTTATGTATGCATAGTTGAAAGTGGTACAGAAAATAAAAAATAAAAAGTACAAATAAAACAAGATGTATATAGCACTGGTATTTGGAAAATGTTTTTTGATGGTGCCTCGTCATGTTTTGGAGTAGGGGCTGGAGTGATTTTTGTGGCACCTGATGAAAAATTCGTTATCCCATTCTCTTATAGATTACAATGGAACATTGACCACACAAATAATGTTTGTGAGTATGAAGCCTTAGTGTTAGGATTAGAAGCTACCCGGAGAATGAAAATTAAAAATGTTGAAGTCTTTGGCGATGCAGAACTTGTTGTGAAGCAAGTAAACCGTCAATACCAAGCCAAACATCCTAGACTAACATCTTACCAAAATTTTGTTTGGGATTTGATCGAAAACTTCTTCGCTTTTGTTAATATTCACTTTATTCCAAGAGCAAAAAACCAACAGGCGGATGCTTTAGCCAAAGCAGCTTCAACATTCACACCTCCCACTGCTTTTAAATTAAGATACCATATACAAATGAGGCATAGGCCTTCCATACCGAATAACATACAACATTGGAAAGTTTTGAGGATGATGAAAAACTCCGAAAGTTTTTAAAAGTCGTAGATGAGTTTGTCGAAACACATGCAGACCAAGAAAACCAGAATGACCCCATTTGGGTCATGCGGGAAGGGGAAGAACCCCAAGAATTCCAAGATAAAATTGTTGACCACCGTATGCTTGTTTTGAAAAATAATCAGATCCCCAAGGGTCTAATTCCCTTAGAAAAATTCTTCAATCACGATGATATTCCTCTAAAATCCACTTTTTAACCTCAACCAGAGGAGGTTGAGGATTGCAATATAGGTACCCAATAAAAACCTAGGTTGATGAAATTATCCAAATACTTGCCTTCTGAAATCAAAAGCAAGTATGTTGAGTTTCTTAGACAATATAAGGACATTTTTTCTTGGTCTTATGACGAATTGAGAACTTATGACACTACTATAATAGAACATAAAATCCCTCTGAAACATGGTGTCAAACCATTTAAGCAGAAACTCAGAAAGATTAACCCCATGTTACTACCAGTGATAGAAAAGGAAGTCAAAAAAATTATAGACGCTAAAATGATTGTCCCATTGAGATATTCCGAATGGGTGGCCAATTTAGTTCCAATAAGAAAGAAAAATGGTGAAATTAGACTTTGTGTGGACTTTAGAAACCTGAACCGATCATCAGTTAAGGACAATTATCCATTACCTAAGATGGATCATGTTTTAGAAAAAGTAGTTGGAGCTAATAGAATGTCCATGATTTATGGTTTTTCAGGTTACAATCAAATTTCGGTATATCAAGATGACAAGGAAAAAAATGCTTTCACTACCCCTTGGGGTACCCTTATGTATGGCAAGATGTATTTTGGTTTGATGAATGTAGGGGCATATTTCCAACGAGCCATGGATATTGATTTCTTAGGTGAGAAGGATAAGTTTATTGTTATCTATCTTGATGACTTGACTGTTTTTTCTAAATCTGACGCAGAACATCTGACACACCTCAAACAAACTTTTGAGAAATGTCACAAATTCAATTTGTAACTTAACCCAGAGAAATCCCATTTCGCAATGAAAGAAGGTAAGCTCTTGGGTCACATAGTGTCTAGAGATGGAATCAAAATCGATCCCAAAAGGGTTGAGGCGATAGATACTATAAATATTCCTAGAAATGTAAAGGAAATTCAGTCTTTTTTAGGAAAAATTAATTTCTTGAGAAGATTCATTCCTAACTTTGTCGAAATTGTAAAACTGATCACAAATATGCTGAAAAAGAATAGCAAAGTGAAATGGATAAGTGAAGCCAAAGCATCTTTTCAATTAATCAAGAAAGTTATAAGCGAAGCACCAATCTTGGCAAGTCCTGATTACACAAAGGAGTTTCTGATTTTTTCTTTTTCTTTCGAACACACTATCACAGCTATATTGTTATAGAAAAATGAGGAAGGTTTTAAACAACCTATTTCATTTTTCAATAAAAGTCTTTGGGACACTAAGATGAAATGAAATATATTGGAAAAGCAGGCTTATGCAATGGTGAAGGCTCTCAAGGCTTTCAGAATGTACGTATTGCACTCAAAGATCATAGCCTACGTTCCTACAAGTTTTGTTAAGGATATATTGGTTCAGCCGGATAGTGATGGGAGAAGAGGCAGATGGCTAGTTAAGATTTAGGAGTTCGACCTAGAATTCAAACCAACAAAACTCATTAAAGGTAAAGGTTTGGCTAAATTACTGGTTGATTCAAACTGGCAAGCGCTTGGAATAAATCAGCTACAAGAGAATGAAAGATTTTCAAAGGTAGACGAACTCAATGTCATCACTCCCACCACTGAGATTCAAGATAGGTTCTCTTCTTCAGTATGGTATAGTGATATTGTTTCTTATTTATTGACCCTTCAATGTCCTAGTGAGTTAACCCCATATAAGGCTCAAACTCTGAAGTTACATGTTGTAAAATATTGTATCATAGATTGTAAATTTTATGGGAAAGACCCATTGGGTTTCCTATTGAGTTGTTTAGTTGAGACCGAAACAGAAAAGGTTATAGATGAATTCCATGTGGGAGTATGTGGAGGACACCATGCTTGGCGAGATACGACTTATAAAATCTTAAAAGTCGGGTATTACTGGCCCAAATTATTCACATATGTAAACACTAAAGTCTGAACTTGTACTCCTTGTCAGTGGTTTACTAGTAAACATAAAATCCCATCTTTACCTCTAGTTCCCATTAAAATTGAAGCTCCATTTCAGTAATGGGGTCTTGATTTCATTGGAGAGATCCACCCACACTCCAGTGATCAACACAAGTGGATTCTAACTGCTATGAACTATTTCACCAAATGGGTGGAAGCCATTCCCACGAGAAACGCAACTGACTCAGTAGTAATCAGTTTTCTAGAAGAAAATATTTTATCCAGATTTAGTTGTCCCCGAAAGATAGTCACTGACAATGCACAAGCATTTAATTCAATGGCCATGATAGGTTTCTGCCAAAAATATAATATCGTGTTAGGGCACTCCACGGCTTACTATCCACAGGGTAATGGTCTAGCTAAGTCATCTAACAAAAGTTTAATTACTATAATCAAAAAGGTGTTAACTGAAAATAAAAAAGAGTGGCATGTTCATTTGAAATATGATTTATGGGCTAATAGAATAGGTACCAAAAGATCAATTGGGATGTCCCCTTTTCAGATGGTATATGGTACTGATGTCGTTTTACCAATAAATCTTTCACTACTAGAAATGAAGCTCTGGCAAGATTCAAACGAGGAGCCGAGCAATATTACTAGAAGGATAAACCAGTTGATTGAAGTTCAGCAAAATAGGTTAGAAGTAGATGAAAGGCTACAGAGATATCAAGATAAGATGAAGGTTGTATTCGATCAAAAGGCGAAAGATAGGGAATTCCTCCCTGGCGATTTGGTCCTAAAATGGGAATCCAAAAAAGAAGATGTTGGTAAACATGGCAAGTTTGATCAGATTTGGTGTGGCCCATACAATGTTTCAACTTCCGAAGTAAAAAATGCCTTTTTGTTAGAAAATCTTGATGGAAAGATTCTCAACGCCCCTGTAAATGGGCGATATCTTAAGCACTATATGTAGTAATGTGTCCTTGAAACCTTCATTGTATATACCAGTTTGTTTTCATGTTTCTATTATAGTTATATTCTTCGGTAAGTTTTATTTGGCTGTAAATACAGGTAACTATATATGTGTGTGTGTGTGTGTGTGTGTGTGTGTGTGTGTGTGTGTGTGTGTGTGTGTAATTTTTTGACTTATAGAAGTCCCTGACAATTATCATGTTATCTTATTTACAGGAAAGTTACAAATAAATAGATAAATTAGAGACATTAAGAGGTGATATTCACATTAAATACCTACCTCAAAAGGTAATAAATAAACAATCTTTGGATGGAAATACGAAGAGCTACTAAGGTACGAATTTATGTTCTGAAAATCCAGATTAAAATGTCTTATGTGACACAAATAAATAAAAAAATAAGTCCATGGTCGCTAATTTCTAATAAAAAAAAAAAATCAAAGGGGGGTTTTAAGGCAAGATTACAAAGGTTGAACAAGAAAGTCATCAAGAATGATCATACACACAAGAGTATCAGAAGTCGCTTACTTTTTTTTGTTTTCCCATAGATCTTCTTAAGAAAAGAAAGATCTCACCTTGTCTATAGAAAACTCACAGACCATCCCTCAAAATGAGAATAGGTGAAACTTATAGTTCTCCTAACTTTAACTAAACCGGAAGTATGTCTGAGCTAATCCAAAC
>JASDQU010815531.1:2019-21172 GCA_032191745.1 Picea mariana
AGAATTCGATAACGCTAAGTTGGGACCCCGCGGTGAGATATTTGGCTAAGTGTTGAAAGGGACTACGGTCGATCGGGCTCATGATGTGATGATATAGATGGAGATGAGGATTTGGCGGTCAGCTAACCCTAGAACCCGTGACCAATATAAGAGCTCGAGAAAGTCAGGTTCAAGTTTAAAGAGATTTTGTTTATATTTATTTAAAATGTATTTATATTAATGTATCTTAATGGATTATTTGTGATCCAAATGTAAACCATGTTCCAATTTGTGGAGGAATTGTAGACCACAAAAGTTTTGGGTGCAAGATGTATATCGCGGAATTGTAGACGATGAAAGTTTTGGGTGCAAGATTTATAATAGCGCCAACCCGAGGGTCAGTCGGACTCCCGTAAATCGTTGTTGAATGCGTTTTTTGCTTATTAATGTCAATAAGCGAACCTGTGTGCTAAGTTGTCCCTAGTAAAAGCATAATGAATGTGCATTGGGAAGAGTGGGAATGTGGCGGGGATTGAAGAGAGTGATAAATGGTTTGAAACTTTTGTGAACCCGGGTATAGTGAATCTTGCGAGTTCGAGGAGCCCGGGGTCGAATTGTAAATCATAGAAGTGTTGGGTGCAAAGTGCATATCACGGAAATGTTGTGTGCAACATGTATATCACAGAACAGGGGGCATAAGAATTAGATAGCGCCAAGTTGGGACCCCGCGGTGAGATAATTGGATAAGTGTTGAAAGGGACCGCGGTCGATCAGGCTTGTGATGTGACGATATAGATGGAGATGAGGATTTGGCAGTCGTCTAACCTGGGAACCCGCGACCAATCCAGGAGCTCGAGAAAGTCAGGTTCAAGTTTAAAAAGATTTTGTTTATATTTATTTAAAATGCATTTATATTAATGTATCTTAATATATTATTTGTGGTCCAAATGTACAACATGTTCCAATTTGTGGAGGAATTGTAGACCACAAAAGTTTTGGGTGCAAGATGTATATCGCGGAATTGTAGATGACGAAAGTTTTGGGTGCAAAATTTATAATAGCGCCAACCCGGGGGTCGGTCGGACTCCTGTAAATCGTTGTTGAATGCATTTTTTTCTTATTAATGCCAATAAGATAAATTGTGTACTGAGTTGTCACTAGTAAAAGCATAATGAATGTGCATTGGGAAGGATGGGAATGTGGCGGGAGTTGAAGAAAGCGATAAATGGTTGAAATTTTTGTGAACCCGGGTATAATGAAGGTTGCGGCCATAAAGTTGGCTAAGTATGGAATTGTATATCACGTAAGTTTAGGGTGCAAGATGTATATCACGGAACATGGGGAATGAGAATTCGGTTGCGCCAACCCATGAACCAACGGCCATAGAATTGGCGAGGTATGAAAAGCAATGGCGGTCGGTCGGACTACTGTAAATCACGGTTGAATAGCAAACCTATGTGCTGAGTTGTCACTAGTAAAAACATAATGAATTTCCATTGGGAAGGGTGGGAATGTGGCAGGAATTGAAGAGAGTGATAAATGGTTTGAAAATTTTGTGAACAACGAGTTTTAGGAGTCCAAGGTCGAATTGTAAATCACAAAAGTGTTGGGTGCAAAATGTATATCACAGAAGTGTTGCGTGCAAGATGTATATCACGAAACACGGGGCATAAGAATTCGATAGCACTAAGTTGGGACCTGGCGGTGAGATAATTGGCTAAGTGTTGAAAGGGATGATGGTTGGTCGGGTTGATGATGTGATGATATAGATGAATATGAGCTAACCTGGGAACCCGCAACCAATCCAGGAGCTTGAGAAAGTCAGGTTCAATTTTAAAGATATTTTGTTTATATTTATTTAAAATGTATTCATATTAATGTATCTTAATAGATTATTTGTGGTCCAAATTTAAACTATGTTCGAATTTGTGGAGGAATTGTAGACCATGGAAGTTTTGGGTGGAAGATGTATATCACGGAACTGTAGATGACGAAATTTTTGGGTGCAAGACTTATAATAGCGCCAACTTGGGGGTCGGTCGAACTCTTGTAAATCATTGTTGAATGCATTTTTTGCCTATTAATGCCAATAAGTGAACCTGTGCGTTGAGTTGTCGCTAGTAAAAGCATAATGAATGTGCATTTAGGAGGGTGGGAATGTGGCGGGGATTGAAGAGAGCAATAAATGTTTTGAAAGTTTTGTGAACCTGGGTATAGTGAAGCTTGAGAGTTCCAGTAGTCCAGGGTCGAATTATAAATGACAGAAGTGTTGGGTGCAAAATGTGTATCACAGAAGTGCTGGGTGCAAAATGTATATCACGAAAGTGTTTGGTGCAAGATGTATATCACAGAACACAGAGCATAAGAATTCGATAGCACTAAGTTGGGACCCCGCGGTGAGATAATTAGCTAAGTGTTGAAAGGGACGATGGTCAGTTGGGTTCATGATGTGAAGATATATATGGAGATGAGGATCTGGCAGTCCACTAACCAAGAAACCCGTGGCCAATCCAGGAGCTCGAGAAAGTCAGGTTCAAGTTTAAAATGATTTTGTTTATATTTATTTAAAATGTATTCATATTAATGTATCTTAATAGATTATTTGTGGTCCAAATGTAAACCATGTTCGAATTTGAAGGGTTTTATGGGCTCAGAAATTTTGTTCAAAACCATAACCAATAGAGAAAAAAATATATGACTTAACATTTTGTATATGAAAGCATATTTTGAAATATAGGAAGTTGCAATATATGCACAATATAAAACAGGAACATGACCACAACATGTACAGGGAAATGAGTTAATTTTAAAAAGAAATACAAAATTCAAATAACAACACCAAACATTGAAGATCACCATAGAACAACCTCAAATATTTATATTCATATAAACTGGGTTACAAAATACATTTGAGAATATTTCCCAAAACAGTTGTCTTGGAATTTGTAAAAACATATATAGTTCAGTACATATTCTGTGCAATAAAAAATGTGTTTGCCATAATGACTGGGATTGGGACTGTCGCGGACTACAAAGCAAAGATGTACAAGAATGAAGTTTGTAGAAAGAAGAAAGTCGGTGATGGAAAACAACAAGACCTTGCAAGAAGAAAGACAAAATTGTCAGTCCTCTGTTAAATTTTTGTTAGAGAAATTGGATGAAGACAACAGAATGTGATTAGTATCAACTTACTAAGATGGTGTCCCATGCCTTGTCATTTGTTCGTTGATGTCCTTTTATGGCTTTCCTCGGCTTCGACCTTCATTGGTAATCTGGTCGACAACCTTTTTGAACCATTCTTCGATGTAGCTCCTCATTGGTGCCACGTTGATTTCATGTTGGATTTTTATATTGAAGAATTCAGTTTCCAAGTCCCTTAGATCAATAGAGAGGTTGTGCAAAGCTTCTTGAATATCTTGGTTTTTAATCGAATAATGGACTAGTCAATTTTTCACATCATCTTCACCATAGTCAAGAATGCCATAGAAATTTTCAAATGACAGTGTTTTATAGATATAAAATTGATCATCAAATGCTTGCTTGCTTAAAAAAAATGAATTGAATATCAATTTCGGGTCTTGGAATTCATTGGTGTTGCCATCTAGATCTATCTCAATTAGTTTCTTGAATAGTTTGTCTCTTCTAGATATGGCATGGCTACATGCTTGAACGATACCATTCAGGTTTTTTACCTTTTCTTTCCAACATGCATTTAGATGGTCTATCCGATCCGGGGAAGGGAGATCCTCCTGTCTTCTTCTGAATTCCGTCATACCGGTAACTTTAACAGCAAATGGTAAAACTACATCGAGGTAGAAACCATGCTCGTTCTTGAGATCTTCTTGCAGATAGTCATGAAAATCACGCGCTCTTGTTCCAAAAGAGACCATATTCTTTGACATCTCCCAAGCTCCTGTTATTAATTCCATTCTTCTGTTTATATTCTTTTCCACATAGCCTCAAGCTTATGTGAGAAGTCTTGTTGATCCTTTTAACTTTTCTGCAGGTGTGGTGGGCCCGATCATTGCCAAAGGAGTAGCAAACAATGGAAGATGCATTAGAGTTGCCTCCAATTCTTTGATTCACTCCTTTAACATGACGTTTTCCGTTTCAAGGCCGCTAATAGAGTTTTCTAGAGCCTCTCCAATTGTTGGGTGTATCTGGGAGATTTGGGAAGGGCGCATGTTGTGTAGGTTAATCTCTGAACGAGATTTCCCTTTCTTTTTCTTTACATATCTCTTTTCAATAACCAATTTTTTGGATTCGCTGTAAAAAACAACGCTCTGAAATGGAAAAGACTCTTATTCGTCCAATGTATTGGTGCCAATTATTTCCATCTCAAGATTATGTGGAGAAGTTCTCTCTAGCCGGTCATCGTCGGGGAACATTTTGTCAATGTCAATTTCTAGTTCCATATCTTTGAGGGAGAGATCGTGGATATCAATTTCTTCCCTCGATCCCTCTTGTTCATGGACTATTGTTTTTCGTTTTTAGCTCGTGGGAAGTTTGTGAGAACTTTCAACTTTGTCAGAGGGAGGGTCCTTATCTCCTCCTCCGCCTGAAGAACTGTGTGTGACTTTCTTACTTGGGTAGGCGGTTGGAGTACTGCTCCTAGATGTTGTGGTCTTAAGTGTGGCAGTCGAGGATTGGGCACTTTTTTCACCCATGCCTTTTCATTTCTAATTGTACGAATCATTGGTATTGGGTATTGTCTCGAGGTTTTCAGTGTAAGGAGCAGGACTTCCTGAGGCGTTATCTTCTTCTTCATTCATGATAGTGTTAGTGGAAGAACAATTGAAGTGGCTTGTGAAACCGTCAATCTTTTTCATATTCCTGACCATGAAATCCTCGACTTTCCAAGGCAGAGAGATGAATTGACTTTTTCTTTTTTCATGGGAAAAATGCAACCAGTAGATGTACTACCTTGTTATTTCAACAAAAAATAGTGTACCATATATGTGACATGGAAGGAAGCAAGGAATTTGTTTGGACCCAAAAATCCTTATAACATTATAGTTCTCCATTTCTTCTAGTGTGCCCTTCCTATCTAGGAAGTTGGTCACCTGGTCAGAAAACCGGGGAAAATACTTTCCAAATATCAATGCTTTAAAAACTGAAACAAAATCATTAAAGACTTTATAAAAATGTTGGAAAGCGTCGTGTCTCCATAATATATGGTACGAGACGGTTACTGGGTCAAATTCATAGTTCACCTTCTTACACATAAATATCCCAGGGAATGGACAACAATTCGCCACCACGAAAATTAAATAAGATGACATAAATAATTTCTTCTTCCTTGTTTATTGAAATAATTGGGAAGAGATTTTAATGGAAATCAACTTTCCCCAATGGAAGATGGCTTGTTTTTTGACCGTAAAATATAAAATATACAGAATCATCCAAGAGATGATGACTGTACTTTATTGTCCCGTTATCCTCATGAAAAGCCATGCAATTTGCCGAAAAGGGTTTTTAAATGCACTAACCTGTAATCTGGTCATGTCCCTGGGAGCGACCACTGGGTTCTCTAAGAACTTCGGGAAGAAGTCTAATTCATTATCATGCTTCTTTAAGAACTATCTGCAATTCTCTCCCTTGAAAGTAGGTGTTGGGTCGGAAAGTCTTAACATATTTCGAAATACTTGAGGCAATAGGGAGACTTGGGAATGGTTACCCAACTGGATAATCTGTTGGTTCCGAATATAGTTCACGGCGTAGCACGTGACCAACTCCTTAAAGTCAAAAATTCGGGGACACAATCTACTCCTACAATTTCAAATGTCGAGATAACTTTCTTCTGGGCAGAAGGGAATGAGTAGTAGTCATAAGCTCCAGACCACTAGAAACTCTGGTCCTCGTGCCCAAAAATATTCAGGGTATCTCCACAGAAATGTTGTCGAGCTGCAGCCATAGGGTGATGAGAACGCTCCTTTTCTCCTCACAGTATTTAAACCGAACGTTGGAGCATCATAATATAATCTTCGATAAATCTTGGTTCAATGTGTTTTAATGGGAGATGTCCTCGACCTTTTCGCCTATTAATGCCAATCTTTTCGATGTGTCTGGTGAGTTGTCACTAATAAAGGCATAATTAATGTGCATTGGGAAGCATGTGAAGGTGGCGGGGATGAGGGGAGTGAAAATTTCTTTGAAACTTTTGTGGACCTGGAAGCCCTAGAACCCGCGAATCTGTGACAAAAGGAGCTGAAGAATCGACTAAGTATGGAAAGGCGGGGTACAATGCCTTCAAAAAGTTAAAGTAAATAACAATTTTTCCGAGCTCAAGATCCACACACAAAAAAATAAAAAAAACCAGATGCCATAATATTGACCTCTGCCAATTTGATAATAGGGAGGTTTAGTTGATGGATCCAAATATGGCTCACTTTAGGTGATTGGGGTGCCTGTGAGAAAAGCTAATTTTTTTATGAAGATTTGTTTATATTGCTACATGTGACAGTAATTGTGTGATAGTATTTAGAATGAACACTGGAGGATGGTAATATAATCTCCCGTAAATCTTTGTTTAATGCATTTTAATGGGAGATGTCGTCCAAATTTTCGCTCATTAATGCCAATCTTTTCGAAGCTAATAAAAGTGTAATCAATTTGCATTGGGAAAGTGTGCGAAGATGGCAGGGAAATCGAGAAAATATGAAAATGCAGAGCAGTCAGACGGATGCAGAAGACTCATCGTAGGTAGAGTGAAGCTTGTGAGTTCGAGGAATCCGAGGTTGAATTGTAGATAACATAAGTTTTGGGCACAAGATGTATATGATGAAACAATGGCATGAGAGTTTGATAGCGCAAATCTGGAATTGGCGGGAAGAAACATTAACTATGGGAAAAACATTGTCAACTATGTAATATACCTGGATCTCGAAAAAATTAGGTTCAAGTTAGAAGATAATTTGTTTATATATACTTAAACACTTTTCATATTATTTTATTTTATTAGTATTCTTTGTGGCCCAAATGAAAACCATGTTCAAATTTGAAGGGTGGATCAACATTTTCATATGCAAGCATACTCTCAAATATGCGAACCTGTAATATATGCACAATACTAAAGAGGGGCATCATGTCAACACCTTTGTAGATGACACTAGGCTAGCACAACATTGCATTCTTGTTATGATGATGCCTTAAAAAAACTAAAATAACCAACATTTTTTTGTGAATTCAAGATTGACAGAAAGAAGCTAATCAGATTCCATAATATTCTCCCATTAAAGCATTTTAATGGGAGATGTTCTCGATCTTTTCGCTTATTAATGCCAATATTTTTGAACATCTCTGGTGAGCTGTCATTAGTAAAAGAATAATTAATGTGCATTGGTAAGGGGTGAAGGTGGGGGGGAATGGAGGGGAGTGAAAAATGCTTTGATACTTTTTTGAACCTGGGAGTTCGTGAAGCCGCGAAACTTTGAAGAAACGACTAAGTATCAAAAGGTGGGGTGGTCAAACAGATTCATTGTAGGTAGAGTCAGGCTTGCAAATCTGAGTAGTTTGTGGTCGAATTATAGATCACCCAAGTTTTGGGTGCAAGATGTATACTCCGACACGGGGCATGAGAGTTCGATAACGCCTACTCGGGAACCTACGGCCATAAAATTGGCTAAGTAAGGAAACGAAGGGAGATCAGTCGGAATCATGATGTCAAGATATAGATGGATATAGAATTTGTGATTCTGCCACCCAGAAACTCGTGAGCATATAAATGCAACTAAGTATAGAAGAGGAAAAAGAAAGGGAGAAAAGAAATTTATGCCTCACACAAGAACACTTTGTATGATAATTATCAAGCGATAAAAACACATCGACTATGGGGCATGAGACTTCGGGGCATGAGAGTTCGATAGGGCCTAGCCGGGAACCGACAGGCATAAAATTGGCTAAGTATGGAAACGAACAATGGTCGGTCGAACTCGTGATGTGAAGATATAGATGGATATAGAATTTCTAAGTCTGCAACCCTGGGAATCCATGAGCATAGACATACAACTAGGTATAGAAGCAGAAATAGATAATAGAGGGGAAGAAGAAAAGGGAAAAACCGAGTATGGAAAGGCGGGGCGGTCAGACTAAGTTATTGTAGGTAGAGTGAGGAATGAGAGTTCAAGGAGTCTAGGGTCGACACTTGGTCTTGAGTATGGAAATTCGGGGCGGTCAGATGAAGTTATCATAGGTAGAGTGAGGCTTGCAAGTTCGAGGAGTCTGGGTCGAATTGTAGATCACCAAAGTTTTGGATGCACTATGTATACCAAAACATGGGGCATGGGAGTTTGATAGTGCCTACGCGGGAACCTGCGACCATAAAACTGGCTAAGTATGGAAATGAATGGCGATCGGTCAGATGTGTGATGTGAAGATATAGACAGATATAGAATTTCTCACTCCACCACCCCAGGAACCCGCAAGCATAAATATGCGACTAAGTATAGAACCAGAAACAGATAATACATGGAAAGAAGAAAAGGGAAGAACAAGTAAGTATAGAATAGGAAAAATAAAGGGAGAAAATAACTGTATGAGTCACACAACAACACTTAGTCTGACAATTATCAAGCGATAGAAACACATCAACTATGGGAAAAAGCATTTTCAACCATGTAATATAGGTGGAGCTCAATAGACCGTGGTTCAAGATAAAAGAGATGTTGTTTATATCTATCTCAACAAGCAATAGAGAAAATATATGACTTGGCACATCTATATGCAAACAGTCATATGGATTTTTCGTAGGTAGAGTGAGGCTTGGGAGTTCGAGGAGTCCGGGGTCAAATTGTAGATCACTGAAGTTTCGGGTGCAAGATGTATACCACGAACACGGGGCATGAGAGTTTGATAGCACCTACGCATGAACCTACGGCCATAAAATTAGGTAAGTATGGAAACGAATGACGATCGATCGAACTCGTGATGTAAATATATAGAGGAACATAGAATTTCTCACTCCGTCATCCCAGTAACCCGCGAGCATAGATATGGGACTAAGTATAGAACCAAAAACGAATAATAGAGAGGAAGAAGAAAAGGGAAAACGAGTAAGTATAGAATAGGAAAAAGAAAGAGAGCAAAGAACTGTATGCCTCACACAACAACACTAAGGGTGATAATTATCAAGCGATAGAAACACATCAACTATGGGAAAAACATTCTCAGCCATGGAATATAGCTGGAGCTCAACAGACCCTAGTTAAAGTTAAAAGAGATGTTGTTTATATCTATTTCAACGAGCAATAGAAAAAATATATGACTTGGCATTAGTACATGCAAGCATATTCTAAAATATGAAAAGCTCCAATATATGCACAAATTGGACAATGTATGCAGATGAGAGTTTTTGTAATCATACCTCTTAGTCTCTGGACCTTGTACTATGATGGAGGTTTCACTTCTACTTGTCGATAGTTCTTGTGAACTAAAAAACATGTGGTTTAAATGACATGAACATTTTTTCCATGGCATAGCAGAATAAATAACTGCGGATATTTGTTTCGTAAACATAGCAAGAGCGTAATCCATGGATCCTTACCTTCGACATTGTCCCTGTGCCGATGTTTGCGACGGTTCACTGCCCATGTACATGTCACTTCTGAGACAATGGATATGAACATGTGTATATTGTCCATACTCGTTATGGATGTGCATTAGGCATACACATTGTATTTGTTGTGGCACAACTGGAGTCATACCTTTTGCAATATTGTACTTGAGTTTTCTCAGATGTGGCACACGAGGCTCCATCCTTGTGTTCAATTACTGTGTTCTTGTTTCAATGTAGCAATACAAAGAATACAATGGACATGAAAGCAAGTTGCTACGTAGGAACACATGAAAAAAATATGGAGTACAAATTTATTTATTTCAAGATAGCGGCACAGAAAATACAATTGACATGAAGATAAGTTAATATACATGAATATATGGAGTATCCAATGAAAAAAAACTAGAAAAGTTGCAAACCAGTGGCACAAGTATAGACGTAGTAAATGAAAAGAATTGGATATGGAATACAGGTAGAAGTATGCACCTTTGCATGTATTCTTCTACATATCTAGTTAAGAGTTCTTTGCCTTGTCCAGTTTTCCTGTTTGTTTCAATGAAAAAAAGTACAAAACAAAATGGACATGAACGTATGTTGACATGTAAGGAAAAAACAAGGAATATGTGCATACAGTAAATAAAATAGAATAAAAGGAATAGAGTAATAGATAGTGTTAGAAGAATGTACCGGGTTTTTTTTTTTTTGGTTCATCCATGTTTGTGTATATATAAAAATTTGTGTAAAAACATTTTGTGTCCAAAATCAATTACAAACTAGGGAAAACTAAGAAGTTGGATAACTTGGTTTTCTACAACAAGCTAGACAGATGTGATTTGAAACATAGAAATATGATTTTGCAATATGTTTGATGTATATATCATAATTCAAGTGTAATACCAATTGTATCGTGATCATACCAATATGTGTACAAACCAGGGAAAACCAAGAAGTTGGATAACTTGGTTTTATGCAACAAACTAGACATATATTCTTTGAAACATAGAAATATGATTTTGCAATATGTTTGATGTATATCTCATAATTCAAGTGCAATACCAATTGTATCGTGATCAGACTAGTATGTCTCTAAGATAAAGATGTTGTATTGAGAAATGGGCACATTCGACCATACATGGTCAATAAGTGTGTTTTGTACATGGTTTATGTTGTTCAAAAGAAAGCAAAGACTGTATTTGCACATGTTATTTTCCAATTCTTTTGTTCTAACATTATTTTGTAGCATGTCAATATTGAAGTATCCTACAATGACAATGGTTTCGTTCAGATGCAAATGGTCTAATGCATTGGAAAGAACATTTAGTATGTTGGAGAATGTTGCATGTGAAGCAACAAAGAGATTCAATATTGCAATTTTTGATGCATGGAGAAATACTTTTGCAACCACCATCTCAACATTGTTTTCTTCAAAATGCATATGCTCCAAAATTGTTACATGTTTTTTCACTATTATCATCACCCCATGTGTAATGTAACTTAATATGCAATTGTGATTTGGAAATTTCTTGTTTTGCATGCATAATGTCATGTATGTTTCCTACAAACACAAAATATCAGATTATATTGTGTCATATTCATTGAGTATATCATCCATGTGTGCATGTAGGCTGCACGTGATAAGTGAGATAATTGATACAAATGAGTTTGTTTGTATGAATTGGTAATCATATTGTAGATGCCACTTTGTGGTAGTCCTAAGGCATTGCATCTCAATATCAACTTTGTGCTTGACTTTGAAGTTATCTTTTGTGAGAGGACTTAGTAAATACAAGGAGTCTATACTTCTGACACATGACAGTGTTGTGTATACAAGTCCATGTATTCGAATTCCAACAGGGTCAAATGCAACACTATCAAGTGTTAGTCCTTGTGATCTGTGGACTATACGTGCACATGCAAGTTTAATTGAAAACTGTTTTCGAATCTTCAGTTGACCTGCCTTTGCCGATGTCGATACTGGTTTTGATATTCGCAAGATAGGTGTCCAATCGCGTGCAGTGTTTGAATTATATAGATAAGCTAACTTGTTTTCTTGTCAGTGGCCTATATGTGGTTCATGGAACTTAATCCAGAGCACATCAAATTTTTATGTTTTGGTCTAGCCTTTGAGTATTCCATCTGCACCATTCACTAAGCCATACTGTGAATCATAGTTGCAGGCATATATTTCAACCAGCATGTCCAATTTCAAGACAAGTTGCAAAGGCAAAGTGGTTGTATGTTCATGACGTGGCACATTTCTATGGTTGTCTTCTTCGAGGTCAATTGAATTGATGATGATATCATTGCCAGGCATGAGCAATAGCATGTACCTGTTATGCATTGCAACATCCTTATTTGTGTAGAACAGGTAAGGGAAGGTTGGGTCTGTTGGTATAGGTCGCATGCACCTTGAATTGATATATGTTAAGTCATCATGTGTTTGGTTGTTTGTTTGCATTCTATTCAGAATTGCAATAAATGTTTCATCTGTCTGGCGCATTGTAGTATGTAATTCAAAACATTTTATATTGTCTTTCCAGAAGTCATGCATCATTGTTTGCATGTTGACGGTAGATTGTTCAAATATAAAAGAATCTTGGATGGGTTGCGCCTGGTAAATATCACCACAGAATATAATGTTAATGTTTCCAAAGTATTTGGTGTGCACATGTTTTATGTTTCTTAGTCAGTTGTCAATGGAATAAAAGAAGTGACTTCCAATCAAATATGCCTCATCTATGAAGACAAGTTGCAGTTCGTCATAAAGCTTAGACAAGGTATCTAACATTTCCTTGCTCAGTGGAAGAAATTGTGACTTGTTAAAAGGCCTCAAAAATGCAGAGCGGACTGTTGTTACACCTACATTGTATGCAACTTTTCCTATGTATGCAACTATTAGCCCCTTTGGTTTCATAGGATCAGAGGAATTGTTTGAATCATAGATTCGTATAAGCATTTGGAATAGTGATTTTGTTGTGAATGCCTTGCCTATTCCCGCCCCTCCTGTAAGGAACAAGTGCACAAGAGTGTGCATGTTCAAGCGTTTTTTAAGCGCAATGTCCTTTAGAATTGCTTGTTGTTCTCAATTCAAAAGACATCTGATTCCGTGGTATTCGTTATTTTCAATAAGGAAAGGATGTTTTGTGACTTGAAAACCAAGATTGATAAGTTTTTCAATGTTGCCTCCTCGAGGACGAGGAAAATCTGCTTGCAAGTCATAGGACTCATAGAGAGTTCTAGTTGTTTAACGGTTTTTGAATGTCTCGTCAATATTGTCAGGGTTTTCTAGTTCATTAACTACACTTTCTAGATCACCCCATGTTGGATTAACATTGTATGTAAATCTAGATTCATTGGTTTGTACTATAGTCTCAGAGGAAATATACACAGCTTCCCACGTAGGGAAGTTATGTTTTAATGTGTTTTCATTTTGATTGAAGAGAACGTATAACAACAGTTTTTCTCTACAGTAGTTTTCATAGTCAATATGTTTGTTGTATTTGACAAAGTGTATTACAGAGGGATTTTTTATTTTTGATATGGGTGCACCATTTTTTTTAATGTGATACGAACTCTGCTAAGCAGATGTGCTTAATAGGATATGGACGCTAGAGGTAATAATAAATAGTAGAGCGACATAACATGTCCTCTGAATTGTCAGGCTCTTGTTCTAGCAAAGACAGTGGTTTAAGCACAAATGTGTGTTTCTCAAGTGGAGATGTGTTTATGAAGACACATTTCCTTGAACTATAATTGAGGGGTAGGGAAAGTGCAATGTGGACTGCTTGTTGAGCAGACATTTGTTGAATATTAAGTAATGTATTTCCAAGCGTACGTATCATTTGCATAGCATCAATATGACTTATTTCATGTTCTTTGCGTATTCTTCTGAATGCACTTGTCATAGATTTGTCAACCTTTGTCATATATGAGGTACAATACAATGTTGCAGCATATGCATTGAGGACATACTCCACATCTGTATTTGCATTCCACATAAATGGCATGTCCTTGGAGAAACTGTTGTTCCAAATATGGGAAAGTTTTCGTTTAAGGAAAACTATTGGTTGTTTAAGCGTACATTGTATGGCTTGGATGTACTCATCTTTTGTTAGATTTATCTCTGTCAAGAAGTCGTCGAAGCTGATTAACTCATTAAAAGTCTCATTGTTCTAGAAATGCGAACAAGGATTTAGATTTCTCAATGAAAACATTTTCCTCTAAACTAAGTGGCTCTATGATTCTTGTTGTTCTCATTGGCAGCACAGGGAAGTTGTATCTGCAATGTGAATTTTTTTCGTTTTTTACAGCCTTTTGTATGATAATGTCTATGAACTTTGTCAAGTTCTGGATCCAAATGATATGTGTTGCATGTTATGTATTTGTCCACAAACTGCTCGATTTGTGAGTTGTTGTCAGTTCCATACATTGGTGCACCCTCTTTCCACAACAGTGCGTGGTCATGCTCACTCCCCCTATTTTGAAACTCAATCACAAAAAAGTAGTCTGATATTTTTCCGAAAAACGTCTCATCATGGCATATCAATTGTCGCAAAGAATTTATTCTATGTCTATAGTAGGGAGTACATGTCACTGGGTCTTTTATTATGAGGTAGTCAATGTCATCATTTTCCAGTGTATTAGTTTGTTTTTTATGTTTCTTGTTCCTATACAATTTAGACACTGTAGCCACCAGTGGATCCTAGAAATGCTCTACACTTGTAAATGTGATGAAAAATGTTGGTGGTCCCAATTGTCGGATCATTGCAAAAATTGTTTTCTTGTTTTGTTGCAAATAGTCAAGAGAGATGCAAACGTTTTTGAAATCTATGTATCCAATGTCAGATTTAAGGATTTTTTCTAGGTTTGCTTTGTACTTGACATCTTTGGTCAACAACTTTCTTCCTTATAGCTGGCCTTTTCTTATTCGCACCCACATGAAAGACAACACTTGCTCAATTATTATGTGCATTGTTTTGAAAAACAAATTTGTTATGTGACAGGAGAAGTCACCGCTTGAATGTAGCAGCTCCCATCGAACTATTTATGGTAGTTGAATCGTTCTATAATGTCACTGGGACATGGATCTCCATAGAACAATGTTGGGAGTTCATTTCCTCAGCAAATTTGTCCTTGAATATTCCAAGTGGACGTTGCCCCTCAATACGTGCAATTTTGACAATCTTGTCTTGCAATTCACGAATGCGTTTTGAGTCAGTGAATCCATGTATCAATGTTTCAATGGGTGTTTCATTCTCCGATTCATCACTTGTATCAAATTCAGTAGCAATTTCGAGATTCTGAGCCGAGTTGTCATCCCCTTCTCCAAGAACACTGTTCCAATTCTCATTTATACAAATGTTATTTGCTTTGTACAGGGCCGTGGAACATAATTCTTTTAATTCTTTTATGACAACATGCACACACACTTTACCTGTATGGTATGCATTCTTGTATTGCAAGCGTCTTTTGAGATCTACAACAATTGTCATTGTATCGCTAATGAATTGTGGCAAGGATTTTTGCACAACATCTAGTTGGACAGACACATTGATAATTGATCATGTTAAGCCCATTTGGGGTCGTTTATAGCCCCAAGGTCTGATTTTTGCAAATGCAATTCACAAAGACACAAGTCTCTCTTCAAGTTATGTAAGTGCAATTACATCTGATAGTGGTGTATTACATATTATTTGGTCAGGCGTTGCAAAGTGTGGTAGTTTTCAATTTTCAAGCGACCATTTGCATGGGAGACAAATATTGCCACTGGAAAATGTTCTATCATTTAGTGTCAAGCGGAGGTATTTTTCTTCCAAATCAAGCGTGAAAGACTTAGTGTTTTTTGCAAATTTCAATTGATCACAAATTGTACATGCAATGGAAGGAGTGTCTTTAATTTGTTTCATATAGATCTGTTTTGCATCTTTCTTTCGTAGGGAAGTATGCGTAGAAAGTGTTTGTTGGTTTTCATTGGTAGCAGTGCATGGTGTTGGCTCTAGCCAATGAAATGTGATTTTTTCTTGTCGGACAGTGCCATGACCATAGTGGGATATGTGTTTGTACCTGTTTCTCTCACATGTATATTTTTTCAAGATGTGGTAGGTTAACTTATGCTTGCCACCTGAAACTAGTTTCACTTGTTGACAAACCATGTTGGAGGTGGAATAGACATTTCTTATGACCATTGCATCCTCACCATCTCGATGATGCAAACTGTTATGTTCTTTGTCATTCGACATGTGATGTTTGTGCTCAGCAGAAAAAGTGAAAATGTGTTTGTGTTTTGCACGAACAATTTCTTTTAGGTTGTTATATGTCAGTTTCTATCTAGAAGGAAGCATAGTAATGTATTTTTTTCTCTCACGTATGACCTTTTTCAAGTTGTGATAAGTTAGTCTACGTTTTTTGTTCAAGGTCTCGATGACCTTATGACAACTGGGATGAGTTTCATTCCGATTAAATAGCATGCGACACTTATGCAGATTCGATGCGATTTGGGTGGCATTGACACTGGACCCTGAACTAGTAGTATTTCCTATACTAACAATGTATTTTTTTCTCTCACGTATGACCTTTCTCAAGTTGTGATAAGTTAGTCTATGTTTTTTGTTTAAGCCCTGTATGGTCTCATCACAACTGGGACGGGTTTCATTCTCATTAAATAGTATGCGACACGTATGCAGATTCAATGTGGTTTGGGTGGCATGGACAGTGGACTCTGAACTAGTAGTATTTCTCATCAAAGGTTGATAATGGATATGTGGTTTATCTGTTTTCAACGAGATGATGTCAATTGTTCGATCGTAGTTTGAATCAATACAATAGGAATGGACACTGCCATCTTTCAGAGCTGACCAAACCTGTATATTTACTCTGAATATGATAGAAAGTCATTGCAAACAGAATATGCCACCCTCTACATTTCCTTTCTCATATGACAGTGCCTACAAGGTATTGTTTCCAGTTTCCAATTATCGACATATTTTCTAGGAGATATGGCGAAAGGTGTTGATGCAAGCAGGTAAAATCATTTTGGTTGCCGCCTATAATTGCATTGCAAAAGGATTGTACAGTGTAAAGCCACAACAAATTCACATCAAACTCTATTGCTACCAAATGACAAATTGCATTGAACAGACTATCTCCACAACTAGATGCAATAGTTGTCGCTACCTGCAAGCCATGGCACTGTATACGATGCAAAATTCGTTTCCATTATGATTCAAGGTATTTGCAAATGAGGGACAAGTAAATATGAGGTCCTCCAAGATTGCATATGGATAATTTTCTATAGAGTAGTGGTTCATAATGACCACTGACAAGATTGGCATCATGGAACAAGATGCAATATGGATCACTATATGCAGTTTTGTTGAATAGTAGATATCTTGTTTTTCTTGTCAATGACCATATTCCAATTGATATAACTAGCCACTTGGACAACCACCATATACAAAATGTATCTCCCTAAAGTCCCCTCGCATGTGTAGGAAGAATTGCAGATGCAAATAGCCGTATCTTTGAAAAATACGTAGTGAAATCATGTATTCCATGCAACTACCAAAGAAAATCATATGCCAATTCATATTGATACAACTCCAATGCCTCAGCGTCGCCATTTTTTAAACAACACAAGAAATAATCTGTCAATCCATTGCGCAGGTCAGTCGAGGAATAACAAAAATGTAATAGAACCTGAAATGCATCGAAAAGGAAATCTCCTACAATATACGAGAATGCATCCAATCTAAAAATCCCATTGTTATGCAATACCGGGTCAATGTTGTCATGTACAATGGAGTCTGTATCTATTTCACAGGACTCAACATCTATCATTTCATCTCTTAAGCTATTATTTTCAAGATGTTTCTTAGCTATATTCAGTTTATATGCAAACAGAGGAAAAAAAAGAAAACTATAAGTGCGGAACTGCATACCAATTCTGTTATGTATCCTTCAACCTTCTTCTTGTTAAATTCAACCCCCCTAGTCGCTACAATATATTACAAACAAACAAACATACAGTGAACAATGAACCAAATAGAAGAGACAACACAAATGAAATAAAACCATAAATTTGTTGAGCACAAAGACAAAGTATTCAAGGTATATCATTTTTTAACCTCTTCCACGCATGCATCCTATAAGCTTTTCAGTGGCAGAAGATGCTTTGCAAGACATAAACGACAGCACAAAGGCAACAAGTGGACAGAGTTTTTGATTATGAGAATAAAACATGCCCTGTCACAAGCGCATGGCAGATGCTTCCCCCCTGTGACAACTCCAAATTCGTTTTCTAAACCCCTTTGCATTGTTATTTTCGAAACAACTATGGCACACTATCCAAAAGGGAACAACTTGGGGAAAATGCACCAAACACATAGTTTCCAGGAATATAAAATAAGAGGAGAACATTCAATTTTATTTTTTATATTTCATTGTAGCTGCAAAAGATGTGGGTTCTATGTCTAGCATCGACAGTCAAAGTGGAAAAAGACATTTGGAAGGGAACAAACTAGGAAAAATGCACCAAATGTATGGTTTCTAGGAACAAAAAATATGAGCAGAACATTGGGAAAAATGCACCAAACATATGGTTTTCAAGAGCAGGGAAAATGGGGAGTTTTCTTTTTTATATGTCACTATGGCTACAACAAAGGTGGGTTCTGCATAGAACATCGACGTTAAAGAACAAGGAAAAGATTCTGGTCGTAGCAGTCACACACAAAGATGTTCTGCAACATGATTTTGAGCCAGGGATTCCTAGTATTGAAAATCCTTGCTTGCAAGCTGCAGATAGAAAGAAACAAACAAGGAATAACAATGAAACCATGGCACATAAACTTACCCTTGAACGAGGGATGACAGAAGCACAACTCCAAACCCTGCAAACTGCAACAACGACTCCAACTGTGGATGCAGGACCCCAACCTTGCAAAGTTGAAGCAAACAAGAGCGAGCAACAAACAACAACCTAGTGAACAAGCATGAAGAGGTCCAACTACAGTTGTAGGACCTCAACTTTGCAAAGTTGAATCAAACAATAACAAGTAGCATTGAATGAACCAACGAACAAGCACAAACCAGTGAACCAGTAATGCCGGTGAAGAACAATATTTCCCAAATTCATTGTAGACAACACTGTATCAAAAAATCAGAGGAAACTGTATTGTAACACGCTTGTAGAGTAAAAATTTAAGGCTGTGAGGCTTGTTAGGTAAACACTTAAGGTTGTTAGAATCGTCGAAGGGCGTTGCATTGTGAAAACATTTATGAAAGAATGCAATGTGGCATGCATGTTTACGTACACAATAATGAAAATGCCTCTCCAAGTATGCAACAACAAAGAATAATCAATCAAATAATAATAATAATAATAATAAAATAATAACAATAGTTTGAACAATGGAAAACCTGGAGCCATGGGGGCACCTTGAGGTAATGGTCGAACGTGTGGTTTCACCTAGAGATATTGTATTGAATAATATCGTGACACGTGCACACATAAGTGGATCAAAGCCCACCCCTATGTCCTCCAATTTTAAAAAGGGGAGGCAGGAGGGGGAGGGGTGCTCTATGACCCTAACGAAATCCTAGAAATGGTCTTTTCTTGGGGATTAG
>JASDQU010815531.1:21222-31419 GCA_032191745.1 Picea mariana
CTCAATATCAACTTTGTGCTTGACTTTGAAGTTATCTTTTGTGAGAGGACTTAGTAAATACAAGGAGTCTATACTTCTGACACATGACAGTGTTGTGTATACAAGTCCATGTATTCGAATTCCAACAGGGTCAAATGCAACACTATCAAGTGTTAGTCCTTGTGATCTGTGGACTGTACGTGCACATGCAAGTTTAATTGAAAACAGTTTTCGAATCTTCAGTCGACCTGTCTTTGCCGATGTCAATACTGGTTTTGATATTCGCAAGATAGGTGTCCAATCGTGTGCAGTGTTTGAATTATATAGATAAGGTAACTTGTTTTCTTGTCGGTGGCCTATATGTGGTTCATGGAACTTAATCCAGAGCACATCAAATTTTTATGTTTTGGTCTAGCCTTTGAGTATTCCATCTGCACCATTCACTAAGCCTACTGTGAATCATAGTTGCAGGCATATATTTCAACCAACATGTCCAATTTCAAGACAAGTTGCAAAGGCAAAGTGGTTGTATGTTCATGACGTGGCACATTTCTATGGTTGTCTTCTTCGAGGTAAATTGAATTGATGACGATATCATCGCCAGGCATGAGCGATAGCATGTACCTGTTATGCATTGCAACATCCTTATTTGTGTAGAACAGGTAAGGGAAGGTTGGGTCTTTTGGTATAGGTCGCATGCACCTTGAATTGATATATGTTAAGTCATCATGTGTTTGGTTGTTTGTCTGCATTCTATTCAGAATTGCAATAAATGTTTCATCTGTCTGGCACATTGTAGTATGTAATTCAAAACATTTTATATTGTCTTTCCAGAAGTCATGCATCATTGTTTGCATGTTGACGGTAGATTGTTCAAATATAAAAGAATCTTGGATGGGTTGCGCCTGGTAAATATCACCACTAAATATAATGTCAATGTTTCCAAAGTATTTGGTGTGCACATGTTTTATGTTTCTTAGTCGGTTGTCAATGGAATAAAAGAAGCGACTTCCAATCAAATATGCCTCATCTATGAAGACAAGTTGCAGTTCGTCATAAATCTTAGACAAGGTATCTAACATTTCCTTGCTCAGTGGAAGAAATTGTGACTTGTTAAAAGGCCTCAAAAATGCAGAGTGGACTGTTGTTCCACCTACATTGTATGCAACTTTTCCTATGTATGCAACTATTAGCCCCTTTGGTTTCTTAGGATCAGAGGAATTGTTTGAATCATAGATTCGTATAAGCATTTGGAATAGTGCTTTTGTTGTGAATGCTTTGCCTATTCCCACCCCTCCTGTAAGGAACAAGTGCACAAGAGTGTGCATGTTCAAGCGTTTTTTAAGCGCAATGTCCTTTAGAATTGCTTGTTGTTCTCAATTCAAAAGACATCTGATTCTGTGGTATTCGTTATTTTCAATAAGGAAAGGATGTTTTGTGACTTGAAAACCAAGATTGATAAGTTTTTCAATGTCGCCTCCTTGAGGACGAGGAAAATTTGCTTGCAAGTCATAGGACTCACAGAGAGTTCTAGTTGTTTAACGGTTTTTGAATGTCTCGTCAAGATTGTCAGGGTTTTCTAGTTCATTAACTACACTTTCTAGATCACCCCATGTTGGATTAAAATTGTATGTAAATCTAGATTCATTGGTTTGTACTATAGTCTCAGAGGCAATATACACAACTTCCCACGTAGGGAAGTTATGTTTTAATGTGTTTTCATTTTGATTGAAGAGAACGTATAACTACAGTTTTTCTCTACAGTAGTTTTCATAGTCAATATGTTTGTTGTATTTGACAAAGCGTATTACAGAGGGCTTTTTTCTTTTTGATATGGGTGCACCATTTTTTTTAATGTGATACGAACTCTGCTAAGCAAATGTGCTTAATAGGATATGGATGCTAGAGGTAATAATAAATAGTAGAGCGACATAGCATGTCCTCTGAATTGTCAGGCTCTTGTTCTAGCAAAGATGGTGGTTTAAGCACAAATGTGTGTTTCTCAAGTGGAGATGTGTTTATGAAGACACATTTCCTTGAACTATAATTGAGGGGTAGGGAAAGTGCAATGTGGACTGCTTGTTGAGCAGACATTTGTTGAATATTAAGTAATGTATTTTCAAGCGTACGTATCATTTGCATAGCATCAATATGACTTATTTCATGTTCTTTGCGTATTCTTCTGAATGCACTTGTCATAGATTTGTCAACCTTTGTCATATATGAGGTACAGTACAATGTTGCAGCATATGCATTGAGGACATACTCCACATCTGTATTTGCATTCCACATAAATGGCATGTCCTTGGAGAAATTGTTGTTCCAAATATGGGAAAGTTTTCGTTTAAGGAAAACTATTGGTTGTTTAAGCGTACATTGTATGGCTTGGATGTACTCATCTTTTGTTAGATTTATCTCAGTCAAGAAGTCGTCGAAGCTGATTAACTCATCAAAGTCTCGTTGTTCTAGAAATGCGAACAAGGATTTAGATTTCTCAATGAAAACATTTTCCTCTAAACTAAGTGGCTCTATGATTCTTGTTGTTCTCATTGGCAGCACAGGGAAGTTGTATCTGCAATGTGAATTTTTTCATTTTTTACAGCCTTTTGTATGATAATGTCTATGAACTTTGTCAAGTTCTGGATCCAAATGATATGTGTTGCATGTTATGTATTTGTCCACAAACTGCTCGATTTGTGAGTTGTTGTCAGTTCCATACACTGGTGCACCCTCTTTCCACAACAGTGCGTGGTCATGCTCACTTCCCCTATTCTGAAACTCAATCACAAAAAAGTAGTCTGATATTTTTCCGAAAAACGTCTCATCATGGCATATCAATTGTGTCAAAGAATTTATTCTATGTCTATAGTAGGGAGTACATGTCACTGGGTCTTTTCTTATGAGGGAGTCAATGCCATCATTTTCCAGTGTATTAGTTTGTTTTTTCTGTTTCTTGTTCCTATACAATTTAGACACTGTATCCACCAGTGGATCCTAGCGATGCTCTACACTTGTAAATGTGATGAAAAATGTTGGCGGTCCCAATTGTTGGATCATTGCAAAAAATGTTTTCTTGTTTTGTTGCAAATAGTCAGGAGAGATGCGAATGTTTTTGAAATCTATGTATCCAATGTCAGATTTAAGGATTTTTTCTAGGTTTGCTTTGTACTTGACATCTTTGGTCAACAACTTTCTTCCTTCTAGTTGGCCTTTTCTTATTCGCACCCACATGCAAGACAAAACTTGCTCAATTATTATGCGCATTGTTTTGAAAAACAAATTTGTTATGTGACAGGAGAAGTCACCGCTTGAATGTATTAGCTCCCATCGAACTATTTATGGTAGCTGAATTGTTCTATAATGTCACTGGGACATGGATCTCCATAGAACAATGTTGGGAAGTTCATTTCCTCAGCAAATTTGTCCTTGAATATTCCAAGTGGACGTTGCCCCTCAGTAGGTGCAATTTCGACAATCTTGTCTTGCAATTCACGAATGTGTTGTGAGTCAGTGAATCCATGTATCAATGTTTCAGCGGGTGTTTCATTCTCCGATTCATCGCTTGTATAAAATTCAGTAGCAATTTCGAGATTCTAAACCGAGTTGTCATCCCCTTCTCCAAGAACATTGTTCCAATTCTCATTTATACAAATGTTATGTGCTTTGTACAGGGCCGTGGAACATAATTCTTTTAATTCTTTCATGACAACATGCACACACACTTTACCTCTATGGTATGCATTCTTGTATTGCAAGCGTCTTTTGATATCTACAACAATTGTCATTGTATCGCTAATGAATTGTGGCAAGGATTTTTGCACAACATCTAGTTGGACAAGCACATTGATAATTGATCATGTTAAGCCCATTTGGGGTCGTTTATAGCCCCAAGGTCTGATTTGTGCAAATGCAATTCACAAAGACACAAGTCTCTCTTCAAGTTATGTAAGTGTAATTACATCTGATAGTGGTGTATTACATCTTATTTGGTCAGGCGTTGCAAAGTGTGGTAGTTTTCAATTTTCAAGCGACCATTTGCATGGAAGACAAATATTGCCACTGGAAAATGTTCTATCATTTAGTGTCAAGCAGAGGTATTTTTCTTCCAAATCAAGCGTGAAAGACTTAGTGTTTTTTGCAAAATTCAATTGATCGCAAATTGCACATGCAATGGAAGGAGTGTCTTTAATTTGTTTCATATAGATCTGTTTTGCATCTTTCTTCCGTAGGGAAGTATGCATAGAAAGTGTTTGTTGGTTTTCATTGGTAGCAGTGCATGGTGTTGGCTCTAGCCAATGAAATGTGATTTTTTCCTGTCGGACAGTGCCATGACCATAGTGGGATATGTGGTTGTACCTGTTTCTCTCACGTGTATATTTTTTCAAGATGTGGTAGGTTAACTTATGCTTGCCACCTGAAACTAGTTTCACTTGTTGACAAACCATGTTGGAGGTGGAATAGACATTTCTTATGACCATTGCATCCTCACCGTCTCGATGATGCAAACTGTTATGTTCTTTGTCATTCGACATGTGATGTTTGTGCTCAGCAGAAAAAGTGAAAATGTGTTTGTGTTGTGCATGAACAATTTCTTTTAGGTTGTTATATGTCAGTTTCTATCTAGAAGGAAGCATAGTAATGTATTTTTTTCTCTCACGTATGACCGTTTTCAAGTTGTGATAAGTTAGTCTACGTTTTTTGTTCAAGGTATCGCTGACCTCATGACAACTGGGATGAGTTTCATTCCGATTAAATAGCATGCGACACTTATGCAAATTCGATGCGATTTGGGTGGCATTGACACTGGACCCTGAACTAGTAGTATTTCCTATACTAACAATGCATTTTTTTCTCTCACGTATGACCTTTATCAAGTTGTGATAAGTTAGTCTATGTTTTTTGTTTAATCCCTGTATGGTCTCATCACAACTGGGACGGGTTTCATTCTCATTAAATAGTATGCGACACGTATGCAGATTCAATGTGGTTTGGGTGGCATGGACAGTGGACTCTGAACTAGTAGTATTTCTCATCAAAGGTTGATAATGGATATGTGGTGTATCTGTTTTCAACGAGATGATGTCAATTGTTCGATCGTAGTTTGAATCAATGCAATAGGAATGGACAGTGCCATCCGACAGAGCCGACCAAACCTGTATATTTACTCTGAATATGATAGAAAGTCATTGCAAACAGAATATGCCACCCTCTACATTTCCTTTCTCATATGACAGTGCCATGTTTACAAGGTATTGTTTCTAGTTTCCAATTATCAACATATTTTCTAGGAGATATAACGAAAGGTGTTGATGCAAGCAGGTAAAATCATGTTGGTTGCCGCCTATAATTGCATTGCAAAAGGATTGTACAGTGTAAAGCCGCAACAAATTCACATCAAACTCCATTGCTACCAAATAACAAATTGCATTGAACAGACTATTTCCACAACTAGATGCAATAGTTGTCGCTACCTGCAAGCCATGGCACTGTATACGATGCAAAATTCGTTTCCATTGCGATTCAAGGTCTTTGCAAATGAGGGACAAGTAAATATGAGGTCCTCCAAGATTGCATATGGATAATTTTCTATAGAGTAGTGGTTCATGATGACCACTGACAGGATTGGCATCATGGAACAAGATGCAATATGGATCACTATATGCAGTTTTGTTGAATAGTAGATATCTTGTTTTTCTTGTCAATGACCATATTCCAATTGATATCTAGCCACTTGGACAACCACCATATACAAAATGTATCTCCCTAAAGTCCCCTCGCATGTGTAGGAAGAATTGCAGATGCAAATAGCCGTATCTTTGAAAAATACGTAGTGACATCATGTATTCCATGCAACTACCAAAGAAAATCAGATGCCAATTCATATTGATACAACTCCAATGCCTCAGCGTCGCCATTTTTTAAACAACACAAGAAATAATCTGTCAATCCATTGCGTAGGTCAGTCGAGGAATAACAAAAATGTAATAGAACCTGAAATGCATCGAAAAGGAAATCTCCTACAATATACGAGAATGCATCCAATCTAAAAATCCCATTGTTATGCAATACCGGGTCAATGTTGTCATGTACAATGGAGTCTGCATCTATTTCACAGGACTCAACATCTATCATTTCATCTCTTAAGCTATTATTTTCAAGATGTTTCTTAGCTATATTCAGTTTATATGCAAACAGAGGAAAAAAAAGAAATCTATAAGTGCAGAACTGCATACCAATTTTGTTATGTATCCTTCAACCTTCTTGTTAAATTCAATCCCCCTAGTCGCTACAATATATGACAAACAAACAAACATACAGTGAACAATGAACCAAATAGAAGAGACAGCACAAATGAAATAAAACCATAAATTTGTTGAGCACAAAGACAAAGTATTCAAGGTATATCATTTTTTAACCTCTTCCACGCATGCATCCTATAAGATTTTCAGTGGCAGAAGATGCTTTGCAAGACATAAAGGACAGCACAAAGGAAACAAGTGGACAGAGTTTTTGATTCTGAGAATAAAGCATGCCCTGTCACAAGGGCATGGCAGATGCTTCCCCCATGTGACAACTCCGAATTCGTTTTCTAAACCGCTTTGCATTGTAATTTTCGAAACAACTATGGCACACTATCCAAAAGGGAACAACTTGGGGAAAATGCACCAAAAACATAGTTTCCAGGAACATAAAATAAGAGGAGAACATTCAGTTTTATTTTTTATATTTCATTGTAGCTGCAAAATATGTGGGTTATGTGTCTAGCATCGACAGTCAAAGTGGAAAAAGACATTTGGAAGGGAACAAACTAGGAAAAATGCACCAAACGTATGGTTTCTAGGAACAAAAAATATGAGCAGAACATTTGGAAAAATGCACCAAACATATGGTTTTCAGGAGCAGGGAAAATGGGGAGTTTTCTTTTTTATATGTCACTATGGCTACAACAAAGGTGGTTTATGCATAGAACATCGATGTTCAAGAACAAGGAAAAGATTCTGGTCGTAGCAGTCACACACAAAGATGTTTCGCAACATGATTTTGAGCCAGGGATTCCTAGTATTGAAAATCCTTGCTTGCAAGCTGCAAATAGAAACAAACAAACAAGGAATAACAATGAAACCATGGCACATAAACTTACCCTTGAACGAGGGATGACAGAAGCACAACTCCAGACCCTGCAAACTGCAACAACGACTCTAACTGCGGATGCAGGACCCCAACCTTGCAAAGTTGAAGCAAACAAGAGCGAGCAACAAACAACAACCCAATGAACAAGCACGAAGAGGTCCAACTACAGTTGTAGGACCTCAACTTTGCAAAGTTGAATCAAACAATAACAAGTAGCATTGAATGAACCAACGAACAAGCACAAACCAGTGAACCAGTAATGCCGGTGAAGAACAATATTTCCCAAATTCATTGTAGACAACACTGTATCAAAAAATCGGAGGAAACTGTATTGTAACATGCTTGTAGAGTAAAAATTTAAGGCTGTGAGGCTTGTTAGGTAAACACTTAAGGTTGTTAGAACCGTCGAAGGGCGTTGCGTTGTGAAAACATTTATGAAAGAATGCAATGTGGCATGCCTGTTTACATACGCAATAATGAAAATGTCTCTCCAAGTATGCAACAACAAAGAATAATCAATCAAATAATAATAATAATAATAATAATAATAATAATAATAAAATAATAATAACAATAGTTTGAACAATGGAAAACCTGGAGCCATGGGGGCACCTTGAGGTAATGGTCGAACGTGTGGTTTCACCCAGAGATATTGTATTGAATAATATCGTGACACGTGCACACATAAGTGGATCAAAGCCCACCCCTATGTCCTCCAATTTTAAAAAGGGGAGGCAGGAGGGGGAGGGGTGCTCTATGGCCCTAACGAAATCCTAGAACTGGTCTTTTCTTGGGGATTAGGGGAAGACACCAACAACATGGCAGAATCTCTGAGTTTCTGGAAAGGCCTCATCCAAGCCCGGGAGCTAGGCATCAATGAAATCTCGATGATAGGGGATTCTCGACTCCTAATCCAAGCCTTGGTCACTAACTCGCTACCAAATCAAATGAAAATTCGGCAAATTCTCAAGAAAATTCACCGACTCTCTAAATACTTTCGGAAGATTGATTTTTTCTACGTTCTTCGACACTTAAATGGAGAAGCGAACCAGGTAGAAAATCCGCCACTCCCTTGAGCAAGGGACTCTTCTCATTCAATGGGACCTTGTCCTTTTCTCCAATTCCTTAATGGTTTGAGGTGGGCAACTCGCAGGTGGTCTCATGCTAGAAGGCAGCCGGAAGTTACACCTCCCCTCACCCCGACCCGTGGCATCATTTCAACATATGATGAATCCCTTGCACGAAGGCACAACTCCACACATCTCGTGCCATTCTACGCATTTGTGCATGAGGCTGCCATCATGCCCTTCAAGCACATTAGTATAGATCCCATGTCTCTCTTGCAAGGCACTCGTGCGAGGTTTCCTATCCAAATCATGGCCTGGCGCACTTGTTCTAGAGTTAAATTAAGGGCGACATTCGAAGTCCCCTCTTGCAGATCAACCTTATCATCTACGGGTGATCGTTCATCTTGCTTAGCTCTCTCTACCTGGTCCCTTTCCCATCAAATTCTAACGAATTACTCCCCAACCCTCTTCATGGCCTCTAGTTCCAAGTCTGTTGCTCCCCCAACCCCCCCTCCTTCGTTGGAACTGGAAATCCATGAATTGAAGCGGAAATTAAGCGCACAGAGAAGATTCCTTCTCTGGTTGGACGGGGAAGGTTGTAGAAGGTTTGAGATGCTTGAGGAAGACCTCATTCAACTCAGAGAGGAATTTGTGGAGTCCCTCACACAATCGACGCAGATGGTTAATGAAGGCATTGTGGAATTAGAATCCAGGATGGAAAAGTTGGAGCTCCAAGCCGCAAAGATGACCCTTCAGCAAGATGCAGGGGTGAAGGCCTTGCCGAATGAAGGCCCCTCGAACCCGGAGCAACAGGCATAACTATGGTTCCTTCCTTCTCTTGGCTCTTGCCCAGTTTTCGTTACTACGAAGATACACTGTTTCCAGGCTTTAAACTCCACAAGAGTCAATTTTTGGAATCGAAGCCATAATGGGCATTTTTGGGCTTTGTTTTATGGCGCCTATATATGTAATTTTGGATTTCATGCACCGAATGCATGCCTGAACTATGTAGATGTTTTTACAGTGGTCATACCACTGCTATATTGATACAAACTCTCCTTTCTTGTAAAAAAAAAAAACAATAGTTCGAACAATGGAGACTATGCTAAAACAATTTACTCATAGGACAACGTATTATGAATATTGACTATCCATGCTCAAAACTTTAGATATCTAAACATTTCAATATGAATAGTACAAATTCAAGAACACCGTAGATGATAAAAACTTTGGATATGACAACATATAAATTATTGGGAATAACAAAGCTGCCAATAAGACCTCAAATCTATTATCCAATGAGATCATGACATATAAGGGTTTTATTATTATTTAAAAATAGTTTTTTTAGTTCTGTAGTTTGAACAATAGAAATTATGCAAAAAATTGTAGTCAAACGACAAACTAATATAAAGTCAACGAATTATCGATCGCTATAAACTTTGGATATCTAAACATTTCAGTATGAATAGTACAAATTCAAGAATACCGTAGATGATAACAACTTTGGATATGCCAACATATAAATCATTGGGAATAGCGAAGTTGGCAATAAGATCTCAAATTTATTATCCAATGAGATCATGGCATATATGGGTTTTTTTATTATATAAAAAATAATGTTTTTAGTTTGTAGTTCGAACAATAGAAATTATGCAAAAAATTGTAGTCAAACGACAAACTAATATTAATTCAATGAATTATCGATCGTTATAGTCCCTCTACGCCTTCAGCAGGGACTAAAAAAGGGCAAGGATAGTGGTCATTGAATGTATCTTCATCTTTCACGTGTTTTATTGCTTTGCTCACTGATGATATCCCTGAGAGCATCATCGATTAAATTTATACCATCTAACATGGATCTCATTTGTATGGTTCACAGAACACCAACATACTAATAATACATTGTTGTACATCTCAAAACTTTGATCCATATGATGTGAGCATAAAGATCACACAACTTCAAACTCCATGTGACGATCTTTATCATCCTCCACAAAAAACCATAAGTTACATTTTA